>CM042321.1:20289314-20534314 GCA_023566125.1 Zingel zingel
ACATCTAGTTTTTCCAATGGAAAAATAAACAGCCATCTCCCACACATAGATCTCTGTTGCTGTCAATTGTCAAATCAGCAAACACAAACTCCAATAAACAAACTGTAGGAAGATATTTCAAGCTGTTGTTTTGACAGCATTTCCTAGGCGACAAGGTTAGTAAGAGAGGACAATGATTTACAGGCCTTTTAAAGCATTGTTTAACTTTTGGACTGTTTACATGTGTATGTGTACTGTAGATTGTGGTTGAATGGCATCATTATTTATGATTTAATCAAGCTGAAATTGAACTATCAAATGAAAAAAGACCTTTTGAATAGATTAATCAAAACACTTGAATGTAACCTTTTTTTTATCTGGGGTAGATTCACTGAGCATGAATGGCCTGCTCCGTGCTCACACACATTCACACCTGCAGTAGATGGTCCAGAGTGTCTTCTGTTGGCCTCACTGGGGCAGCTGTGGGTTATGTGAATTTCCGAAGGGCACTTCAGTTGTAGCAGTTAGCAAGGTTAAACCTTTGCTCTTTTCACTTCCACACCCAGATGTATCCTGTCAGTGTTCAAGGTTAGAAAATGCCTTGGTTTAGTCTCTCATTGCCCAGGCATCACAGTCCTTATAGGGCGTACCCCTGCAGACCCCTCTGCGTCTTCGCCGTACCCTACGCCGTACCCTACGCCGTACCCTACGCCGTACCCTACGCCGTACCCTGACATGCACCTCTCAAAAAATGTAACTACACGTTGCTCGGCCGTGGCTTGATAGCGTTGCATTTCCCCCGACTCATTTCCTGGTTCTCCTTCTCCATAAACAACATGAAATCAAGGAGAGGGTTAACTTTTCCTGCTAAAGATGTCTCACCGTGGTCAGAAAGCAAAAGGGTGACACTTTGTTTCTCTCACTATGACTCTAGAGTCAATACTTGCTTCGAAGCTAATCGCCAGCACTCTCTCACTTCTCCCTCTTTCACTTCTCCCTCTACCACCCGCTCCCCCCACACACACACATGCCGGCTCGACGCACACACCAGCGCACAAGTATAAACACCAGGCCACTTACCTAGGCTACGGTGAAAAGATCTGCGTGGAGCCTCTGCAGAACCATAAAACGGCCTTAAGTTACAAATATTAATGGCTGGCTAATTACATCAGTTGCTTTCTTTGCTTGAGAGTAGATCCTAATATTATACACATGGCTTACTGATAACTGATGGAATGTCTTTGGTTATTTCAGTAAATCGAGTCCAACATAAGGGTCAACACAGGAAGTTTGACCATAAACAATAACAAATTTGAAAATGATCTTAAAGTAATGCTAATCTGTAAAGAAAGTCCTGATAAGTACAGGATGTAATATTATCCTTTATTTGTTGTTCCATAAGGTTGCTGGAGCCTTCAGAGACTGTAACTGTAGTTAAAAGCTGTACAAATAAAACAGCGTTTACATTAGCAAAGTTATATCATTATTGTCATCATTACATTAAATGTTTAGAACAAGCACAACCTGTGTGGACTGTTTGTAAGAGTCATTTAGCTGAAATGGGGTCATGAAGTAGGAAATGTTTGCATATATAAACATTGTAAGATGTTGGTCATGTAGGAAAAAGCAACAAATGTTGTCCATATTTTCAAAATATGTGTTCTGAATTAGATATAGTATTGTTTGTTTATAGTGTTGTTTGTTTGTATTTTTAACATTTTCCATAGATACTCCACCTCAATAACTACTGAGACCAAACCCACAAGCAAGGAAAAAAAGTCACTCTTTAATGATGTAGACTAGTAGCGTCTCCTCTTTTATTTAGAAACATCTCTCTTGCTTATGGAAAGTGACAATATAAGCACAAACATTGCTTTATAAAGTATTAATGCTCAATAATAGTGAGCTGTGGGCCTCTCTTGTGCAAATGTAACAAATTAGAAATAAATTAGTAGGCCATTACAAATTGATTTCCTCCACTTCAATTCTGTTTTAGAAATGCGCTATATTTAAAAATTACTTAGGTTCAGTGTTGTATAATTAAAGGTAAGGTTCAAGGAAAAATAACAGACTCAGCTTTCTCAATATTAACCTCCAGGTCAGATGATTTTTAGGTCTGATGTTTTCATAATCCATTTTATTAGGTTTATCTTTTACTTTGGAGCATCTTTCCCTAAAACGTTTGCATGCCTGTGACAATGGGACTTGGTAAGTACTCTCACATGTCCCTTAAAGTCGTATTTTTTTATTTTAAAAGTTGCATGGCCCCAGAGAGAGTAATCAGTGCAGGTAAAAGCCTGGTGGTCCTACAACCATGTCTCAGAAGGAACCACTCCAGCTGAGTTACGTATGCTGACTGAACAACAACTACTCTGTGTGCATATCCAGGTCATGGCAGCTTGCTTGCCTCGTCCCACTCTAAGTTATCATGATCTATTTACATACTGAAAATACAGTCTCACGTCTTGCATAATATACGGTATTGTTCATATAATGATCAAGATGTTATTATTCAAATCATTGTGCTTTACTTTGAGTACAGTGGTCTAGTCAATCCCTTTAAGCTAACATTACCTAATCTGTTAATTTAACATGTTAAAATGGATTAAATAGCATTGTGTACACAGTCACGTCTCATAGAACATTATGTCCAGCTCTTTCAACAGTTTTATGATGTTGGCTGGGTCATATTTGGCTGCTGATGTAAGCCGTTGATCCATGAAAGCTCCTAATTTATCAACATTTGACATCTAAACCAAGTTCTGTTTTCTGTAGTGGGTTGACTTTCCGTGAGTGAAGGACTTTAGCAGTTCCAGTGGTGGAGGAAGTACTGAATCTCAGTACTTAAGTAAAAGTACAAATAACCAGAGATATATTTACTTTAGTAAAAGTAAAAAGTATCCGGTTTTAAATGTACTTTAAGTATTAAAAGTAAAAGTACTTGCATAACGATTTATTATCTTAATGTCTATATTCTAATAATAATAAAAACTGTATGGCATGTGGTATTTACCTAAAAATAAAAAAATAAAAACTAGAAATGTACCTAAAACTATTAAGTAAGTGTTAGGTTCATTTAATTGTGCTTACCATCTGTGGCCCAGTTTACATTCTGACTTACAATTCTGGTTATCTATCAGGGTGATCTGCATGAAGCTCTACTTTGCATTATTTCCCACGGGACAGTGAATGCTGCACACATTTATTTAACGAGAACAAACGGGCTTGGACAACAAGTACGTGACTTCACAGCTGAGGAGGACCGGGAGGGTTTTAAAGATAGATACACGGGTTGTATATTAACCCTATGTGAACGGATGCTTCACATATGACCAAGCAGGGTATCGGGAGCAGCAGCAGTAACAGGAGCAGCGGTAGTACCGGGAGCGGTACGCGCCTGGCCAGTAAATACTATTGAAGGGCGGGTCTTGGCGTGGCCATAGTGGGATTCGTAATATCGCGAGCAGCACCGGGAGCTGGACAGCCGCTGTTGAATCCCTGCAGACTGCAAACGTGTGATGGTCAGGAAGACGTTTTGTCAGGGGGAAAAACTGATCTGAAATGTAACGGAACGTTGTAGAAATGTAGTGGAGTAGAAAGTATAGATAATTGCTGCAAAATGTAACGAAGTAAAAGTCAAAAGTATGCACTATTGATTGTACTTAACCTTTGTATTGTCTTCGTTTCAACCTTGAAAAAAAACACTTTTTTTCTGACATTTGTGACGCCTTTTTTACAATTTGTTTTTGCTTTTTCCAACGTTTTAAATTTTTCTTCTACACATTTTCAGCGCTTATTTCAACGTCCAATATTTTCTGATATAAAACAAAAATTGAAAACGGGCCAGTGTGACCCGAAGTCAACACCAGGGTTAAGTAAAGTACAGATACGTGAAAAATGTACTTATAAGTACCAGTAACGAAGTATTTGTACTTCGTTACATTCCACCACTGAGCAGTTCTGGGTGTGCACCTCACGCATCATTTTCTTAAATGCATTTAAACTTCAGTTCTATCTTTGAACTTTGAGGAATACTGTGTGAGAAGTTTAATGACAGTGTAATTCTTCTCTTGAAATGTGGGCCTGCAGCTCTGGATCATCAGTCATAGTTAAATGAACCACACTGAGGATGGTACTGCTAGAAATAACAGAGAGGAGGCTTTTTACAAGCTGTACCTGATTTAGGTTTCATTTAGTTAATTTCACATATTACTCATTTAGCTTTATTAAAGTGGAAGCTGTTTTTCCTGGGCTCTGGAGGTTTGCAACTATCCACAATATGTTTTATAACATGAAATGTGTAAGCAATAGACATGCTGATGGCTTGTCCATGCCAGACAAAAAATACACTTGTTTGCTTTCTTGCCAAGATTTTGATGAGAAAACATCTAAATATAATGGTAAATATGTAGCTAGAGCCAGCAGCCGGTTGGCTTAGCTTAGCATAAATGGGGGTGGGGGGGAGGGAACAGCTAGCTTGGCTCTGTCCAAAGGTAACAGAATGCATTCATATTTAATCTCTTGACTGACTAATCTGGTATGAACTAGTGAAAAAAGTCACATCCACGGTTAAGTTGACACAGCTTTAAAGATTATCTGTTCACTGACAGACAGGCAGGCAGCACTCATTCTTCTGTCCAGTTTGGACCGGTCTAATGACGTCGGTAGTTGTAAAAGGTTTCCAAGCCTGGAGCCTAAATCCTTTGGATATAGGATGTTTCTTTATCTGATAACTTTTAGTTTTCCATTTCAGTTCATTAAATGTGTTCCTACAAATCTCCCATAAATCCCATTAATATCTGCCTGTCTGTATTGAACTGTTTGGTGTGTAGAGTTGACCGTTTAGTGAATGATTTATAGCCAATTAAACTGTGACTGTAATTTGTGCCAGGAAAACACAGCCAACGACGATGTGGTAAGTTAAGTATCTCTTTGATGGTATAACTCATTGCTAGCACATGATTTGACGTGTACAGGTGTGTCACAGAAAGCCTATTGTTTCTCATAACCACTGCCTGGCTGATTTATATTGTGTGAATGTTCAGGTGACAGTGTTTGGGTGTGAATGTGTGTTTATAGGAAGAGAGTCAGCAGTTCTGTTCTGTGCATGTGTCTACTTGTCTGATTTTGTTTGTTTGAGTGTGTGTGTGTGTGTGTGTGTGTGTGTGTGTCTTCTGGTGTCATACAGAAGAGCTAACACCACCCACTTCATGTAATCCTCTGATAAAGACTATTCAGCATTACACACATCTATAAACAAAACAGTAAAACACTAGCAGTGAAATGCAGCCTCACTTTTGATATTTTGTGTTATTTTTTAGAAGAAACATTTATGAAATCTAATTTGTATCTAATTAATTAATTAATTAATAATTATAATGTCTAATCTAATTAATATCCAAACCTTCATTGATTGTTCGTGAAGAAGAACTCAAAGGTTTTTCTTGAGGTAATTACCTTGTCATCGTGCTAATCGGAGGCTCTAGGAATAACATTAATTTAGTTTTATAACATGTTATCTGACCGAAGTGCTAATCCGGAGACTGTTACAGTGCAGTGTTTGTGTGTTTTGACTGTGCAGATTACAGAGTGGAGAAAAGGGCAGAGCTGCTGGTTTCCAGCAGGTTTCCCTGCTGGAAATTCCCACTTAAGAAACCATACTGTTCCCAATAACCGAAGTTTACGGAGCACTGAACGCATCTCATGGATAATTAAACAGTACTATAGGGTCATGGTTATGAATGTTGCATCATTTTTGAGAACTCACATTTTATTTTCATATGTACTGTATCTCTATGTAACACTACTAAAGTACATGAGTCTTGCTAGTTGTTGCTATGGAGACATCAGCCAAAGCTGCAAAATACTGTATAACATTCCAGCAAATTCACATTGCTTTCCCTGATGCAGTCAGGAGTACTGCACTGTAGATGTTAACTTGATTGAAAATCCCAAACCAAATTGATTCCAATTGCTGAATGTATTCACAGTTCACATGAAGCTAAACCTCTGACTTCAAACTGCCATTAGTGGAGTGGGTCGTCAAATTTAAGCTTAGTGTATGGATTGGATTGCCTTTTGAATGCAACGTTGTACTCTATCCCACTCCTAATCAATTAAAGTAACACTCTGCTCTCTTCTCTCCACAGGTTGATGAGCACAGAAAACAGCCTATTACAAACCAGGGAGGAGGAGGGTGGGACATTTGAGCGGGCGCTTCTGGCCTCTGAGTTCATCGACTGGCTGCTACAGGAGGGGGAGATGGCAACCAGGGAGGAGGCAGAGCGGCTGGGACGAAGGCTTCTTGAACATGGCATCATCCAGCACGGTGAGGAAGACGGGACAGCTGTTCCTGTTTTTTTATGTACTGAAAACAATTTAAATGGCAGACAGTATCAACACCTGTATCATTAAATTAGTGTATACAAAATTGGGATTAAAATTTCGGTAATTTAATCTTAAGTATTTCAACATTTTATTAATTGCTGCCTCTGCTTAAACCCGCTTCAACTGAGTGACACACAGTCTGACTGGAGGTCACGCTATTGACACATTGATGGTCTGTGAATGAGATTTGGTGACAGTAAAGCCAGTAGCCCCTGCAAGTAGTCACGACTGATTCTGCTGTCCTGGCTCCTTGCTCTTTTGGGTCATACAATCCGATAACTGTTGTAGACTACAGCCCTATCTGCACACTTAAACTCACCAATTTTGACTCTTTTTTTGTTTTAAAGTTGTTGTCAATGTCAAGTGCAGATCAATTTGAGCTTGCAGCAGTTTTCAACACAGAGACCCAGTTGGCCACTTTAGCATCATAGATATGTCTTGATAGATCTAACCTGGATTACAGTTACACCTTTCTATTTAAAAGATCTTATAAAAAATGCTTTTAGCCCTCACACCTAAAACAAAAAAAGAACTCAACACACTCTCAAAAGGGAAACTGGAAACTTTTCCCCATTTCTCATATGCCTGACATAACCTGGCTGAGGTCAAGAGAGTTACTGAGTAAAATGTGAACTGAATGTCACGGGTATCAGGTGAACAAGCTCTACTGGCTGTAGAGTCCGGGACCAGGGCTATCATGTTATCTGAGAATATGTGATATATATATATATATATATATATATATATATATATATATATATATATATATAAAAATCTTCCTTTTGGCCATTTTTTTTTCTTTTTCTGCACTCTTGCCTAAACTCTAAGTTGTTTATCCCAAGTCCATTATCCCATCCTCTTTCAGTCACTCTGTTTTCTGATTTGTACTTTTAGATAAAAATCAAGACATTTATAAAAAAAATAAATCAGAATCGTTCTAGAGAGAATCGTGATGCATCTAAGAATCGATTATTTTTCCCACCCATATTATTTAATTGTAATACAACGCCTGATCTGCTTCCTACTGGCCTCATAGTGTCATCCTCCCTGTGGAAATAACTGCTCCACTAGTGGATGATATGTGGACTTTGCACTGGTCATATCGTCATACGCCCTTTTGTTACAGTAGGGAGAGTTATTTAAACTAACTTAGTTTAGTAACACATTATAAACATGTTAGAGAAGGAGAGATACCTATCTAATCGGCTGTGTTGAGCAAAGGTCACGCTCACACATTTATACATATAATGAATAGAAGGTCTGGGTGGATCTACATTGTGTTTAGTTATCATTGTTTGTGGGACAATATGGCAGCTGTTTTTCCACACTATACATCTGACCAGCTGGTAGGGAGAGGCGGCTTTAAAACAGACCTAAAAGAAAAAGTTGCAGATGTACATACTGTAAATAGTAAATTAAGATTATAAAAAAAAAAACATAAAAGGTCTGAGTAGAGTTGCTGTATTGCTGTGCCAAAGACAGTGGGCCTAAAGCAGGCTGCAGTCATACTGGGCAAGGCTTTATACAGTAAATCTGACACAAGGGGCCCTGTCTTGCACCCGGCACAGCGCAAAGCCTGACGCAAGTGTCTTTGCCAGTTTAAGACCAAAGCAGTTGTCAATTTCCCATCCAGCGCCCGTGTCGTTTAAATAGCAAATGCACCTGCGCCCATCTGTGCGCCCATGGGTGTGCTGGTCTTACAGGGAGGTGAATTCTTGGCGTATTGCTATCTTCAGGCAGCGGGAAGTGATCGTGCCATTGACCAACAAAAACCTGTTGTAAAGTCAATAGCGCAGCATCTTATTGTTATTTTAACAGCAAATTAGTAAAATGCCCCTAGACTTATGCACAGCGTGCACACTATGCTTGTTACACACACACAGGGAAGCGCAGCAGCACACAAACATGCAAAAGATTACAAATAAAAATATTACGGTCCAAATCCGCCAACATAATAGCAATGTGCCATGGTACAAACGCACCTGGCTTTTAAATGGAATGGGAGATGACACTCTGATTGATTTATTGCGTGTTACGTCCAAAACACACCTATGAGTTAATGAAGACACTAAGTACAACTCTTTTGAACCATGCGCCCGGCGCACGGACCCTTTTTTCCGCCGTCATACTAGCAGAAGTGGATTTGGACACCCCCTAAATGCTCCTGTGCCATGCGCTTCACGCCGTGCGCTTAGATTGTTAAAATATGTCCCATTATCTTCCTAAATCAGTTTAAACTAGCATTAAAAGAGTTAGAAAACTAGCAAGAGTGCTAGTTTTAGCATTTCTAGCATTTTAGAATAGTTCAGTCAGGAGAAAAAACACCCTCTAAAGTCTGTTCCATAGTGTGTTTTTGCTTTGTCACGTATAATAAAAGGATTTTGTTAGGTTGACACATAGCTCTCCCCTCACAAAAGGACATGTGAACTAACCACAGGCCCAATCTGTTTCTTATTGTACTGAAGGCTGATAAATTAAATGATAACTAAATGACCTCACGGTAGAAATAAACTTGATTAGCATCTGGCTTTACATATCGGTCAAAAATGTCATACATACAATAACTGTTTAACAGTAACTGATGTTGGAGGGATTGGTGAAGGGTATGAAATACAAAAACAAAGTTCAAATGTGTACCTTTTTATTTCTCTGTACATGTATTTCATTTTGAATTTGTCCTCAATAAAAACAGAGAGGGGGTTGTAGCCGATTCTGTGGTCTGGCACAGACCAGTGGTCACAACCACTAGGGGCGCTAAAGACACTGGTCGCGACCAGCTCCTCAGTGGTCTGCCCTGTGGTCCCTGTAGTCTGTGAAGTGTCTTTAGTATTTTCTCCCCTTTCCTGTCGTTTTGGCAGCACTGTTAGCTGGATAAATGTCAGAGATAATAATCGTTTGTCTATAAAATACACTATATCAGATATATTATGATTATTATTGTTATTATTATTGATTATGAAGATCCGTGTGGTCAGGACCAGCTGGTCTCTGGCATAGACCAGTGGTCACAACCACTAGGGGCGCTAAAGGCACTGGTCGCGACCAGTGGCACAGCGGTCATGACCAGCTTCTGGCACAAAGGGCACTAAAATTACTGGTCCTGACCACCTCCTCTGTACTACTCATACAACTACGACTAATAATAATAATTTAATAATTGTTATTATGATTTCTATTAATAATAGTGATCAATAACATTGAATAGACAAACTATTATGGCTTCTCACATTAGGCGTTTCTACTAACACAGTGAGAAACGTGAAAAGTTGTATTAAAAATAAATACAAACAAACACTCCATAGATCACTCAACTGGTCCAAACAACAGAACAGTTCACAGAGGAGGTGGTCAGGACCAGTCATTTTAGTGTCCTTTGAGTCCAGGCAAAGTAACTCATTTTGGAGCCAAAAATAGAACTAATTGTAAAAGAATTTTTTTCAGCATAGATAATTTCTATAATGTGTCCAGAACAACATACTAAAAGTCCTAAGAAATCCTAGTTGAGGAAATATGTTTAATTCTCATCAATCCAAGATGTGTGCCAGTAAGGCCATACAACAATACACCCCAATGGGGCTATTTTTTTCCATTACTCCTATCAAAATAAAACTTTATACAATGAAAGTATCAGTGAAAAGTAACATTTTTATTAAAAACAGGGGCCAAATTACTCACACATTCATGTCTATTCAGTAAGTTAACCTATGCATAAACACGATAAATTTGAAGTCACTTGCCACACTTACCTGGGTCACTTGCCACAAAAAGACTTACAGTGCCTTGCGAAAGTATTCGGCCCCCTTGAACTTTTCGACCTTTTGCCACATTTCAGGCTTCAAACATAAAGATATAAAACTGTAATTTTTTGTGAAGAATAAACAACAAGTGGGACACAATCATGAAGTGGAACGAAATTTATTGGATATTTCAAACTGTTTTAACAGATAAAAAACTTGGGCGTGCAAAATTATTCAGCCCCCTTAAGTTAATACTTTGTAGCGCCACCTTTTGCTGCGATTACAGCTGTAAGTCTCTTGGGGTATGTCTCTATCAGTTTTGCACATCGAGAGACTGAAATTTTTGCCCATTCCTCCTTGCAAAACAGCTGGAGCTCAGTGAGGTTGGATGGAGAGCGTTTGTGAACAGCAGTTTTCAGTTCTTTCCACAGTTTCTCGATTGGATTCAGGTCTGGACTTTGACTTGGCCATTCTAACACCTGGATATGTTTATTTGTGAACCATTCCATTGTAGATTTTGCTTTATGTTTTGGATCATTGTCTTGTTGGAAGACAAATCTCCGTCCCAGTCTCAGGTCTTTTGCAGACTCCATCAGGTTTTCTTCCAGAATGGTCCTGTGTTTGGCTCCATCCATCTTCCCATCAATTTTAACCATCTTCCCTGTCCCTGCTGAAGAAAAGCAGGCCCAAACCATGATGCTGCCACCACCATGTTTGACAGTGGGGATGGTGTGTTCAGGGTGATGAGCTGTGTTGCTTTTACGCCAAACATAACGTTTTGCATTGTTGCCAAAAAAGTTTGATTTTGGTTTCATCTGACCAGAGCACCTTCTTCCACATGTTTGGTGTGTCTCCCAGGTGGCTTGTGGCAAACTTTAAACGACACTTTTATGGATATCTTTAAGAAATGTCTTTCTTCTTGCCACTCTTCCATAAAGGCCAGATTTGTGCAGTATACGACTGATTGTTGTCCTATGGACAGAGTCTCCCACCTCAGCTGTAGATCTCTGCAGTTCATCCAGAGTGATCATGGGCCTCTTGGCTGCATCTCTGATCAGTCTTCTCCTTGTATGAGCTGAAAGTTTAGAGGGACGGCCGGGTCTTCGTAGATTTGCAGTGGTCTGATACTCCTTCCATTTCAATATTATCGCTTGCACAGTGCTCCTTGGGATGTTTAAAGCTTGGGAAATCTTTTTGTATCCAAATCCGGCTTTAAACTTCTCCACAACAGTATCTCGGACCTGCCTGGTGTGTTCCTTGTTCTTCATGATGCTCTCTGCTCTTTAAACGGACCTCTGAGACTATCACAGAGCAGGTGCATTTATACGGAGACTTGATTACACACAGGTGGATTCTATTTTTCATCATTAGTCATTTAGGTCAACATTGGATCATTCAGAGATCCTCACTGAACTTCTGGAGAGAGTTTGCTGCACTGAATGTAAAGGGGCTGAATAATTTTGCACGCCCAATTTTTCAGTTTTTTATCTGTTAAAAAAGAAATATCCAATAAATTTCGTTCCACTTCATGATTGTGTCCCACTTGTTGTTGATTCTTCACAAAAAATTACAGTTTTATATCTTTATGTTTGAAGCCTGAAATGTGGCAAAAGGTCAACAAGTTCAAGGGGGCCAAATACTTTCGCAAGGCACTGTATATTGACCTTAAGAATTGATTGCACAATTTTGCCTCCATTTGCTTTCTAAATTCTTTTTTTTTTTTTTTTGCGAACAATCCTTACCTAATGACATTCCCCCACAGATAACATCAGAAGAAAGTCAGAGTAGCCATCTTAGTCATTAGTAACATGGTGAGATTACATGTTGCTACCTTGTCGTGGTGGGGAAGCTTGTGTGCCTCCGTGACCCTGAAGACTATACTGGTGGGGATTATTACGGAGCCCCCCTGGTCAAAACAATTAATTATAACTATCTCCTGGCCTCAAGATAGTAACTCGTGGCCTCAAGATAGTATCTCCTGGCCTCAAGATAAGTGTATATAAAAGGAGAATGCACAGTGGAGCAGCTTTAAAAAGTATAAATATAGGCTATAAAATATGAAGAATTATAAAGGACTATGGATATGCAGCCTACAAGATTTACATTACTGTATTAACAGAATTGTGATGAACAGTACTAGTAAATAAATAGAAGCAGAACTGCAGCAAACAATATTGCACACTGAATATTAAAACAGAGAATATTGCACATAATGTGAAGTATTGCACTACAGGGTCCAGTTTAATAACAAAGGGTCCATGTGTCAGACACTTTACTATCTTTAGGCCACGAGATAGTATCTTGAGGCCACGAGTTACTATCTTGAAGCCTCAAGATAGTATCTCGAGGCCACGAGTTACTATCTTGAAGCCTCAAGATAGTATCTCGAGGCCACGAGATACTATCTCGAGGCCACGAGTTACTTTCTCGAGGCCACGAGTTACTATCTTGAAGCCTCAAGATAGTATCTCGAGGCCACGAGATACTATCTCGAGGCCATGAGTTACTTTCTCGAGGCCACGAGTTACCTTCTTGAGGCCATGAGATAGTTTTCTCAGCCAGGCAGTTTTCAGGTTAGAGGCCAGTCTAAAAGCAGCATTGCCATCACCCATTGGCAGTAGGACGATTGGATGAAGATTGGGCCAATGTATTTGTCATACATATGAATGGTGTTTCTGCCTATGCAAATTAGGACATATTCAATAAGTATGGAGCTCATGTGCATATTCAAATTAATTTCAAAAGAAACTTGTAATACAAAAAAAGTTACTTTTCCTGTATACTTTTACTATGTAAAGTTTTATTGTAGTAGGAGTAAAGGAAAAAATTAAGCCTATTTGGGTGTATTTTGGGCATATTCAATTAGTGTAGTCATTTGCATATTCAAATGTATTTTCAAAGAAACTTGTAATACAAACATTTTTACTTTTCATGGATACTTTCATTGTGTAAAGTTTCATTTTGATAGGAGTAAAGGAAAAAAATAGCCCCATTGGGGTGTATTATTGCCTGGCCTTATTGGCACACATCTCGGATTGAGGAGAATTTAACATACTCAACTAGGATTTCTTAGGACTTTTAGTATGTTGTTATGAACACCACATAGAAATGATCTAAGCTGCAAAAAATTATTTTACAATTAGTCTGTCGTAAAACGCTACTTTGCCTGGACTAATTTGTGCCAGTAAGAAGCTGGTCATGACCGCTGTGCCACTGGTTGCGACCATAGACTGTTGCGACCAGTGTCTTTAGCGCCCCTAGTGGTTGTGACCACTGGTCTGTGCCAGAGACCAGCTGGTCCTGACCACACGGATCTTCATAATCCATAATAATAACAATAATAATCATAATATATCTGATATAGTGTATTTTATAGACAAACGATTATGATCTCTGACATCAACAGTGCTGCCAAAACGACAGGAAAGGGGAGAAAATACTAAAGCCGCTTCACAGACTACAGGGACCACAGGGCAGACCACTGAGGAGCTGGTCGCGACCAGTGTCTTTAGTGCCCCTAGTGGTTGTGACCACTGGTCTGTGCCATAGAGCAACTGGTCGCTACCACTGAGGAGCTGGTCCCGACCAGTGTCTTTAGCGCCCCTAGTGGCCGTAACTACTGGTCCCTGCCAGAGACCATGGTCCCGGGACAGACCACGGAATTGGCTACAACCCCTGCTGTAAAAACATCCAAATCATGGGAAGTAGAAAAGGGGCCAACGCCGATCAATGAGCACTACATGAGACGGGAAGTGTTGATTCAAATTTGGTTACTTATTCTGCATGAATAGGCTTGATGACTCATCTAGAAATGACGTTACAGCACAGCCTCTGATGAAAATAAACCAGCTTGACTACAGTTTAAGGGGAACGCAGCCTTAGTTATTGAACACTGGCTGTTGGGCTTCAGTTTCTTAGCAGGTTTCTGATGTATGTACAGTAGCTGAATGGTTGATGGGCCTGCTTGTGCCTTTACTGTGATTTAAAAAATATATATATATCTATATTTATAATGTAGCCTATTATTTTGAACTTCTTTCCAGAGACATGAACAAACAAAGGCATACATCAGTATCAAATGAGAGAAACTTAAAGGGAGCTTCACAACAACCAATACAGGGGCCGATAATAGATTTACCAAAAGTAAATAAAATTAGTTTTGTTTTTTTATGTTCAATACATGACAGATTTAGCAACTCTACATTGAGGACTGTTAACTGTGTGTCTCATCCTGAATTAAGGAAATACTGTTAAATTCTTTAAATAAAACTACCACTAAAATTAAACCATGAAAGTTCAAGCATAAAAGCTTGAACATTGACAGTTACAAGTGATTTTGTCACAAGCGTATTGATTTAAATAAAATTGTGCCCTGGTATCTCCTCGGTCCAGCTGGTCTTATCGGCTCAGCTGAGGTCGATGCTCTCTGGGGTCATTATGTTTGTTCAGCACAGGTGATTTCAGATCAGTGGACAGTTTGTTTAGTGCTGCTTAGCTGAGTTCAGATATTCGGGCTCAGCTGAACTCAGTTCAGGTGAGAAACATCAATTCATGAGTTTTTTTTTCGCGAAGCTGACCGGTGAAAAAATGATTTCATATTCCTGTAGTTGTTAAAATATTTTGACTTGGGTGTGAGGCGTTAGTCTGACTCACAACCAGTATGTAAATACATTTAACAGAGAAAGATTGTTCCCTCTCCATGTTTTAGTAGTCTATATCCACGACGTTCCACTTCCGGTATTGTTCCGTTGCCGTACACGTTCCACCAAAACAAGTTTCTTCCCGAGGCTATTTTGCAGAGGCACCGTTGCTCTGTCCGGCGCTTAGCACCGTCCAAGACGATTGTGATTGGTTTAAAGAAATGCCAATAAACCAGAGCTGTTTACAGAATGCTGTGTGGACTAGCCAGACCCTCCTCCACAGCGCTTTGAAGGAAGGTCTGGCAATGTGAGACTAACGTTTTAGTAATTTCAAAAGCCTTATATGTGTATTTCTCCTTCTCTCTTGCTTTTTACCAAAGCTTAATTATTCTCTCCATGTCTGTTTTTTTTTTTTGTCACCAGTCACCAACAAGCATCACTTTGCCGACGGGCCCCTCCTCTACCAGTTCAGGATGAATTTCCGGCGACGACGGCGGTTGATCGAACTTCTTCACGAGCGCATCCGCTGCATCCCCGAGAGTCACGACAGCCCCTTCTGTCTCCGCAAACAGAACTCAGATGGAGGCAACACCAGCTTCCTCTCAGGTACAGACTGTACCATGTACATGTCTAATTTTATATAATATAGTTTGCCACCTATTTGTAGCGGCCAGTGTGTGGTTGACAGAGAAGCTGAGGTTACTTGTCCGACAGAAAACTTTAAATGTGTTCATAACAGTTTTCTTATGCTCACTATAAAATTAAAATATTCCCTTTGGTTATTGGATTCTGTCTTCTAGCAGAAAAACACAGTGACATTTTAACCCCTCTAGCGTTATCTTCTGTTGACACACGTACCCACCCACACACATACCATGACTGGTTTCCTTGGTGGTATTTGCCATATGAATATAATGGAGTAGAGCTGTTTGTGTTGCTAGGCAGAAGAACATAGTTTATAAAGTGTTCCTGTTCTTCGATCACACTGTCTAGTTGACTTGGCTCCCAAAAAAATAAACGTAGCTAGGCTGTGGGCATTTGCAACTTCAGCTCAGCTTTTATATTAGATGTGGTTTGTTCAGCTTATATCATACTCATTAAATGGTGCCACTAGAAAAATGTCAGACATCTACACTCTGTGCCAGTGGATATTTTTCCGCTCTTAATGTGAAAAACGGCACTCACAATTTCCACAAAAATATTTCTGTGACCATAAACTTAATGGACACAAAGTCCTAGTTCTACTGTTGGCAAACTTTATCTGAATATACTACTACTGGAGTCATTGGTTTTCTTTTAAAAACCTGTAACATCACTTTTTCAAAGAAGGTTCCTCTGGGAAACATGGTGCATTTTTCTCAAAGAAGTAGCATAAAGTACTTGTAATTAGCAAACAATGGTAGCTAGAGAGAAAGAGGGAGAGAGAGGGGTCCCAGGGGAACAACTTTGACTTAACTGAAGTGGGCAAACATATCAGGAAAACAGGAAGTAATGGAAAAAAAGAGTTTACTTAAGTAATATTAATATTTCTTTGGACAGTTAAATAAGGTTTAACCCTCTCCTTTTAAACATATGTGCTATGTCAAATGATTCCAGCCTGTATACGGCTTCATTGCCTTCTCCTGTCTGTCATTGGTCTAACATCTCTCTTTGTCTCTCTCTGTCTCAGTGAGTCCCACTAAAGAGATTAAAGTGGCGGTCGGAGTCCGGCGGAGCAGCTTGAGCAGCAGCTGTGGCAGCAGCGGTTATTACAGCAGCAGTCCAACGCTCAGCAGCAGTCCACCTGTCCTTTGCAACCCCAAGTCTGGTGAGATGACATGGACACACAAATATATAGAGTCTAATTTCTGAAGGGCCTCACTGTGCAGTTTCATTCTGTTTTAGTTTATGGGTCAGCGTTTATAAAACTGGTTTTCTATTAGTTCTTTATTATTCATGATGTATGAAATCTGCGAAAAACAATGGTAACCTGAACAAGTTGTGTTCCTGGTTCTCACCCAATGCATGCAGATCGGCTGTATCCATCTCCTAATGAATGTAGATACATTGCTATAGAAGTGGAAGTGATGTGGTAGATGTTTTATGTTTACACCGACATATTAATGCCTCCTGATCAAAGCCTAGTGATGTTAACATATTTATTATACCTTAAATGTGTTCTTTTGACTTTGTTTTACACATTTTCAAACATTACAGTTGCCTTTTATTAAAAATGTCATACTCAACATATTAGTTTCTTGTAAGTATGGAAGTACAAAAACTCAAAACAGAGTCTACCAAAAATTACTTAACCTAGCTCCTACCTCCTGCCATTCATCATTCATGGCTTCACTTCATTTTAGTGGACTTCAGTACAAGTGATGATCATTTAGTAGAGATTTGAATCAAGAAGTGATGCCTTTGAGGTGTGTGTGTGTGTGTGTGTGTGTGTGTGTGTGTGTGTGTGTGTGTGTGTGTGTGTGTGTGTGTGTGTGTGTGTGTGTGTGTGTGTGTGTGTGTGTGTGTGTGTGTGTGTGTGTGGGGGGTTTCCTTTCATGTGTATAATCCAAGCAGAGTCCTTGACAGAGTCTCTTTGTAGCACCAGGGCCCCCTCGACATGAGCACATAAGATACACAAGGAACAGGAAAAGGAAAGCACACACACACCAAATTCCCCTCTGTCTCACATTAACGTTAGTAATTGTGCGTATCACATGATTTGAAGATAAGGAGTCCAAAAATATAACATTCACAGTAGACGGTACAAAAGTTATAGTATGCATTAATGAAGCCAGACAGATAAAAAAAGATTTGGGCCTCTGATGTGAAGTAAAAATGACAGACGATGAGGTATTAAAGAGAAATTGTCCTGTAGAACTGATCAGATCAGGATTTTCACAGAAAGATTATGGAAATGTCCAGATCAAGAGGATAAAAAGGTAATTCTTACTTCATTTCCTGCCTTTTCAGATTACAATGAAGTACCACACAGAGTGATTTGTCAAGTGGTTTGTCAAGAACACACATACTTAAAGCGTAACGCTCGCCAAAATGCAACCTAGGGTCTTTTTGTGAATGTACCCGAGTCAAACTTTCATTTAAAAGCATATTTAGGACGGAAGCGCCACTTTTAAGATGGACCGTATTTTTGTTTTTCGGTCAAATGGCCTTTTGAATGGGAGTGCTAGGGGCACTTTTATGCTAGCCTCAAAATAGCTATTTTTAAAACACTAAGAAGGCTCTACACATCATGAAACTTTGCTCCAAGTATCATCATTGTTTGTGTACCCAGAGTTTACTAAAAAGAAAGGTTTTAACAGCTCATTGTAGTTCTTGTTGTTTCCGGCCGCTACCACCTCGGCAGTCAAAACGAGTCAATATCAAAACAAGTAGCCACAGATTTAGTATATCCCTTGTGCAGATCCAGGTGTAGAGCTCCTGGTGATACTTGCATTTTGGCGAAAGTTATTCTTCAACAGTACTCCACGCCACAGATGTAGCCTACTTTCAGGTTTGTGCGGAAGAAGTAAATGCAGTTCAAGTCATTTTAGCACTTTTATTCAACATACTTTTGCTCACATTTTTTCTGTCTGTGTGAAATAATAAAAGAGATTAGCTACATACAAAGAAAACACGAAAACAGCTAGCTCATGGTCGTTGACCTGTCGGCTACATCTTCCCAGCTTCTCAAAATGGGCATCATTTGTATTTATAGAGTGAAATTAAATTAAAATATTTTTTTGAGGCACAAATGTCCAGTTAAAGCCGGTGTAGAGTCATGTTGAAGTGTGTAATGGTGAGGGGAGGAGGAGGGGAAGGGGAGCTATACTCTTACAGGAAGCAGTGAGCCTCCAGGCCCTGTTAGCATGTGACTGACATCAGCACTTTCTACACACTTTTAAACTAGCCGTTTTGTTTGTGTGTTTGTGGTCATGTCTGATTATCACGGTAGCAACAAGTAACATTTTGTGTGTGTGTGTCTCAACAGTTCTGAAAAGACAAGTGAGTCCAGAGGAGCTGCAGACACCAGGAGGACCTTTTATAAAGAAGACATTCACTGTAGGACACACACACACACACACACACACACACAAAACCAAGCTCTAACAAGGACTACTTCAGCGTGATGTTGTCACGCATACTCAGTCACACATTTCCTCTCACGTGCACACACTTGAGGATACACAAAGCAGAGTATTCAAGTCATGTGTATAAGCAAGAAACTCCAGCACGTACATACATAACTCACACACACTCACCAATTTGCTGCACTTTGTCTCAGATGAATGTGATCGCCACAGGATGCCAAATGAGTATCACACTTGAAGAATACAAACATTTGAATAAGACAAGGGACATACATAGTATATGTATAGAGAAAATAGGTTAAATACAAACTGTGTGCATTACAAAAAAGTGTGATGTAATGTCGTACTAACATTTCATGTCTTCTCGCTGTTCCTCAGATTGTAGGTGATGCTGTGGGCTGGGGCTTTGTGGTGCGAGGCAGCAAACCCTGTCACATCCAGGCAGTGGACCCAGGTGGACCTGCAGCCGCTGCTGGCATGAAGGTAAAGACAGGAGACTATTTGTCAGTGTCTGTAGCATTTTCTTTTTGTGTGAGGAGTTAGTATATGTAATATGTTGAGGCTGCAGTGCTCTTGGAGAAATGTGTATGCCTTTTGCCTTTTGTTGTTTTAGTTTTCAATATTGAAATCAAAGCTTTATGTTTGCCTTTTGATATTTGAGATAGCATTTTCTTTTCTTGGTCGCTAAGTTGTTTGCAGAAATGCAAAGTACTTTGACAGTACACGTTTGAACAGTTTGGTATTATTTAGAGTGGGTTGTTAAGTCTGCACCTAAATATACCCTGTTATATTTAAGTGCAGACTGTGAGAGAAGTGTTAAAATGAAGAATGACGGGACTGAATAGAACGAAGAGTACAGGGACGCATCCTGTAATGAGGAGGAGGGCAGGGACTGGAGCTGTAAAAGCAGGAAAAGTGTTGAGGGAGGAAAAAAAGCAATGAAGAGAGAAAACAGGGTAATTGTGGCTCTGCTGCCACAGCTGAAGGTATGTAGGCAGAATGGCAGCAAGGAATCCTGGGAATGTATAGCATGGCGACTTAAACCACAACGTGGTGAGAGGAGGAGATAGCAAGGACTCAATAAAAAAGCAGCAGGAGCCAGAAATAGGAGCAGAGAAAGGGGGGGAAACATAAGGTTATTAAGAACATAATAAAGTATTGGTTGTGTTTTTAAAAAGTCAGCATTTGGATAATTAATAAACAATTGTTAATGTCCAGTGGACACTTGAAATAATGAAGTGAACATTAAAATGTTTCCTCAGGCTTTGAGTATCATCTGTTCAGTGTCAGTTCAGTTTTACAGAAACCCAAAGGGGACAACCCTTTAAAAGAAACATGAAAATCTGGAGCTACAGCATTTTTCCATATGCAGTCCGTTTCAAAGACCATGCAGTTGAAACTGAAAAATACTGCAAAGCTACTGCTGTTTTCTTCCCGTAATGGCAACTAAATTTAACTTTGCCAGGAAGGGAAAGGATTTTAACTCCGAGTGACGTCAGTGCAAAGACACATGAGCCAAAGAGTGTGGAGGGTGAGGAAGGAAGCAGAGGATCTTAAGTATTAGCACCGAATGAGGAAACAGTCAGTGGAAATAATATCACTTCTGCTTTTGTTGCTGTTAACTGTCATATTTTATCACCATGGAAACACGTGTCATGGTTCACAGTCGTGTGTGTGTGTGTGTGTGTGTGTGTGTGTGTGTGTGTGTGTGTGTGTGATAAGCTCTGTTGACGTGAGTGTGGACTGATTGTGGGACGTACCATGAGGACACCATAAAACTTTACTGTGTTTTTGTTTTTTATTTAGTCAAAATGGACTATCTTTTATGTGCTGAGGGCAAAAAAAACAAACAAAATCAGAGTATTGGGTCTGAAATTTGAGATTTTCACTCACTATCATTGTAGATAACATCCCTAGTGTGTGCTACAGCATCACTAGTTTATTTATAAGGAGTTCATTGCACTCCCTGCAGTTCCTAGAAGGTTAGTCCTGTTCAACTTTACCTGAGTAGTTTTTGTTGACGTGTAATTAAGCAGTAACACAATCCAGCAAAAGGGTATGCCGTGCTGTGAGGTGTTGGCACCACGTTCCAGGCAAAAGGCCAAAGGAGAAACCTAAACCCACTGACCTCAGGGGGGGAGGTAGTAACAATCATCATGAAGCTCTTCACTTTTTTTTTATCAAACACGCACACTTTTAAACACTGCTTCTCTGTATCTTTTTCCACCTCACACAGACACACACATCAGCATCGCCCTGACCATAATGGATCCGAGTACTTATGTAAATGTCCAATACATCACCGTTAGAGCCTCTTCTAATGCACTTCTATAAGGCAGCAGGTAGAGCAGGGTCTGTGTGTGCCTGTCTCACTTTGTGTCCATTTGTGCGTCCTGTACTGTACTGCATGTTTGCACACCATTACGCGTGTTTACTGAACAGTATGTTCAGTTACATTATTTTTACCACGTGGATATAATCACCAGAGTTTCTCCATTTGGAAGATTCTGAAACCTAAAAATTGCATTTGAATATTAGATGATTTTGAAGGTTAGATGAATTAGGATGTAGCAGGTTGTAATATCCAAATACTCTAAATACTATGTGTAAGATTATTTATATGCTGAACATTTATTCCCATTTTTGATTATATTGATTGTGCTGAAGACGCACAATTATGACCAGTTGAGACATGCATGAAAGATCTAATAGTCTGACTTTCTCTTAAAGAAAAAAATTCGACATTTTTGGGAAATACACTTATTCCTGCCAAACCCTGGAGTCTTGTCGTGCCGGGCAAACCAGAAGACTCCAGGAAGTTGCTGCTCTAGGCCAAGAAATAGTCTGGCACGTAACTCTCCGTAAAACCACCAACTTGCCCTTTTATACTTATTTTAATTTTTATAAAATAAATAATGTGTTAATTAGTGAGCTTAAAAACAGGATGTGTGGATTAAGTCTGATCTTTCATTTAGCATTCAGTTTGAGGGGGGTCACGATGCCTGATTAAATGCCCACATTATTATCGATCTGGCTCTCGGATGATTAGTTGGATTTCGGGCATTCATCAGCAAGAAAGCGAATAAGCACATTTTCCAACATGTCACACCATAAATAAATAATAAAAAAAAACAACCAGGAACTGTGTTTGGTTTCAGTCCAGTCAGTTATTGTTTCTCTGGCTTTCTAATTCCTCAAGGGACATGCATGCAAATATGTCCTCAGGTCATCCATCCCCTGAGTATTTTTGTAAAGAACAAATATCCTCTACTTTTGCATACTGCTGTTATTGCTGCATGAATATCTCAGCGTGGCCTCTTACCATGTGTTGTTTATTCTCTCTCTACGTCTTCTCTTTATGCCTGTTTCTATCTCTTTCCTTTTTTCTATGTAAAAATAATTTTAACCCTCTGAGTGCAAGGAGCCATTAAGTCCAGCTGGACCCCAGCCAAGACTAACAGCCCCACAGACTGAAAGGAGAGAAGCATCAGTGGGAGAGAAAGAGGGGGAGGTTTTGGAGTTGGAGAGAGAAAAGGTGGAACAGAGAGAGGAATGAATAGAAGTCCAGAGTACTTTGACTTTGCAAGTAGTGGGATATAGGCTGCAGAGGTTTAAATGTGATTATAGTAAGAGTCTAAAATTCCTGTGAAGCACAGGATTAACAGTCTGGATTTTTTTTCTTCTCTATCACTCTTAATCTCTCTCCCCCATTTATGTCCTCTGTCTATTCTAATCTCTCCTTTGCGGAAACACTTATCAAGGCCGGAAAAAACATCTAGTAGCAATTGCTGTGTCAATAACCCAAAATAGTATTGTTTGTGAAGTAAATAATAAAGTTTGTGTAAGGAAAAGTCAGGGTTTAAATAGCTGCTCCCTGTAAAATGTTTCCTGAGTCAGCGGCTTATTAAACACATCTGTAAAAGTTTTTCTTCCATCGTCACTCAGTAGTCTACGTCTGCGCTTGTTGATTTATAGGCAATACAAATATCAGAGTCATTATGTGCTTTTGTTCTCTGTGACATGCCTCAAACCTTTTTTTTTTTTTTTGCATCTTGCAGAGCTTTTGGAAAACATTTGGGGAGCTAGTGAATTGGGAGTGTGCTTGCGTGTGTGAGTGCTTGCAAAAAGCCAAACCACAGCAGCAGCTGAAAAAGCAGCACCATGTTGCAAGAGCAGCAGCTAAAAAGCAGCTCAGACAACTAGTCTTATTTTTATCAAAGCTGTTGAGTTTGAGCGGTGATTAAATAAAGATAAGGGAAGAGGGTGCAGGCGTGACACAGGAGTGATTTGAGCGTGGCTGTTGTACCTGGTGTAATTTATGTCAGGCAACACTATCAGGGTTTACCTGTTTCTCTTTGAGCTTTGAATATGTTTTCATTTCTGTGTTGTCCTACTGCAACATTGTTTGCTTGATTGGTTCAATAGTTTGGCTTCGGTTGCTGCAGCACTGTGAGTGAACAAATGTTTTCAAAGGAGTACTGCTGGATTAACCTGTTCGGGGCCTCAGGGCAAAAATGACATTACGCAACAAAAAGGTTTTTTTGTAAGAAAAAAAAAGGTTTTTTTGTAAGCAAAAAAAAGGCTTTTTTGTAAGCAAAAAACTCAAATAATAGAGTTGCTCTATATTTGTGAAATATGCGTATTTTAAGTTTTTTGCCCAAGGGTTAGATGAGAAGATCAATACCACTCTATCTGTCCCTTGCCAGGCAGTGGAGGCAAGTCTTCACTTGTCTCCACTGCCTCTGCTGTACAATGGCAAACTGTCTTTTTACACTTAGTACAGGATAAACAAACAAGATGTAACATGTACATTTGTCAGCTTTAGAAGTGCTGGTAGGTGGATTTTGTTTCCGTTGGACAGAACCAAGCTAGCTGTTTCCCACTGTTTCAGGTCTTTCTGCTAAGCTAAGCTAACCATCTGCTGGGTCCAGCTACATATTTACTGTAAAGACACGAAAGTGGTATTAATCTTCTCATTGAAGTCTCAGCAACATAGCCAATTACAGCTCATTACAGGCCCTCACTATGTCAGTTGATATGTACTTAGTTAAGCAGATTTACAACTACATTAACAAAAATCACTTGACTCACAGTAAACCTGGAGCTTTTGAGCCCCTTGAAGCTTGGAGCCCGGGAGGTAATGAAGCCTCGAAGACAGCTATAGGCGGTTTAGATTCACAGCCGTTAACAATGGATTCCAATGCGGACCCAGAATCACAGTAAAAAAAGCACTACAATGTCCATAGAAACTTCTCAAACCACTCCTGCAACATAATCCACTTCTCCACCACAGATGTTGATCACATTTTAAACACTGCTGAATACACTATTTCCACATCAGGCTATCGTCCTCCCACAGCTCCAAAGTGAAGCAATGAGTATTTTATTCCCCAAAGACAGATCCCCGGTGGAGTAGTACTTGTAAGTCCCTTATTTCTCTCTTTCTCTCATTGCTCTCTGCACTCCCTCCATCACTTTCACCCGTTTTACTCTATTTTTGTTTGATGGGTGTGAAAGTTGAGAGCATTATAAGAATCAATCATCTCTCCTCTCTCCGTCTGTCTTTTCTCTAGGTGTGTCACTTTGTGGTGTCGGTGAACGGACTGAACGTGCTCTCTCACGACTACCGGACCGTCAGCAACCTGATCCTAACCGGACCCAGGACAATCGTCATGGAGGTGATGGAGGAGGCATAAGTTGGAGGAGAGCTGCGACAGAATTCCTCATAGCTGAGTAGTACAGTAATAACATGGGGACTAGAAGGTTTAGTGCTTGACCTCAAAACCACAGCGACAGAGCAACGTGGATGTGTTGAAACGCAACTCACTCTCTCTGTTCCAACATTGTTTGAACAAGGTGGACGACTGAGAGACGCAGTGTGTTTTTTAAAAGTGTGTGTATTCAAGTCAAGATAATGATTCAACCTGTAGACAAAACACGCAGGTTGTACTTGAATTAAAAATTTTTATTAAGAGGCGCACACATAAAAGAGTGAAAGTTCCAAGAGCCACCACTTCAACAGACAGTGATCCAACTTCTTCAACGTGCCCACAACGACTCTCAGTCTTAATGAAGAGGCCCCAGACTTTATGTGCAGAATAGGAAGAGCTATGTTCCTGTTTTTATTTGAGTTCCGAACCAGAACTGTTTCATGAGTCAGTTGCTGAACACAACGAGTGTTTTAAGGACGACAGATGGGAGTTTGTCATTAGAAGCAAGAATTGAACCAGTACAAGCTGGGACTGAAACATTAAGGAATAATATTTCATGCTGACACATTCAGTGACCTCTCCCCCAGTTAGTTTCCAACCATGGACTGAAGCTCCTGATGGCTCAACACTGCCCTCTGCTGAGGAAGACAGGAAGACACACAGAGAGGGAGCATTTATACAACAACTATGTAAATCCCAAGTTTAGTTTAGTTGGTTGTTTCCCTTGCTTGTGGAACCAGTGTGTAAAATAGAAAAAAGACAAATTTGTGGGTCTGAGTCCTTGGCAGTCCTTTGCTGCATGTCGCCCCTCCCATTTCCTGTCTTCGAGCTATACTGTCAATTAAAGGCCATAATAGCCTTTAAAAAACAAAAAACAAAGACAAATTTCTACCCTTGTCGTGTGAAAGAAATTAACAAAGTATTTGATGTGTAGCTGCTAGGAATTAGTTAAAATGCAGTGATAAACTGTATGTGACATTTAACAGGCACAATGTACAGTATATACTTTAGTATAAAAAAATTACAAAAGACTTAACGCACAAACCGAAGAAGTCCTGCTTTAGGATGAACCCTCAAATATTGTGCGAACTAAAACAACATCTTGGAGACTTTAAGATGACACATATGCAAACCAGAAAGTTCAACATGTCAACAATCACAAAATATGTCATTATTTGTAACAGTTAAAAAATAAGAGTTCAGACAACAAATATTCTCTCTTATATGTACTGTTGAGATGTTCTTAACTCTAGGAAAGATAAAATATTTCTAAGACTTGTTGCATTTATTGCCTACAAAAAGAAGAATAAAAAAAGAAGTATGTACCAGTGGCAATGCAGAAACTTATACAATCTTCGTCAAGTGAACAGTTGATTCAGTTGACCTTAAATATAGAAATTGTATGTACATATTATTTGATGTTTGAAGGATTAAAGGGTAGAATTACTATTTGTGCATGTAAACTATTAAACATTTGTTTTTGATTGACAAAAGCACTTAGTTGAAAGCTTAAAAGCTTTCCTTTTTTTAAAAAAAAAAAACAGAATTTGAATATATATAATATGGATTTTTTAAATGCAATTTTTTCACTGCTGTAAGAACCACAAACTAAATGGAATTCACTTCCAATGTACTGGCACTGTACTGTAATGTAGTAGCAGCAGAAAAACTACCGCCAAAAATTTCTTTTTTTATTATTTGGTTGAAACGACCCTTAAAGCAACCCCCTAGGCTTGATGTTTAGATAAATAGATTTTTACATTAGCCTCCAAAATAATATCATCAGAATGAACTGTATGTGTATAGACTGTGCCACTATGTGCCACTTAGACATACTAGCATGAGAAGATCATATTTAAAACTATATGATGATAAAAAAAAGAGCATGGATAATTGATGCTCACGTTGCTCATACAGTATGTGTCTGTAATCCATGGTTGACTCCTGAGTAAACACTTGTTTACTTGTTTTTCTTTAGACAAAACAACACTGCCTGGTTCAATGAATATGTACTTACTTTAGTTCAGTCCTGGTGTAAAATTATTACTAAACACAAATGCACACACATTTTTTCATTCAACATGCACATAATATATTCAGGAAATCTTTATTGCCAAATTGTAGAATTAACACACACACAGTAAACTGCCTCTTAGGTCTCTGAAGTGAGTTATTCAGTGGACATCTTTTTGTTTTTTCTCAATGTGCTTCGGTGTTGCACGCAGTGAAATGCATGACTCCTGTAAATCTGTGCTTATGTAGCATTAGCTTCTAATCTAAAGCGATACTTCAGTTTATTGACTAGTAGGACTGAGTTAGCTTACAAATCATTTTAAAAAATAAAGTAGATTTGGGTCTTCAGAACTTACGATAACAGAACAAAACTTTTTCAACTGTATAAATAAGAAGTTTATAAAATGGTTATAGAATATTTTATAGACATTAGTGATGTTCTCTGGTTGACTTTGCTAAACAATTTTGACATTTTGTCTTAGTTGCTGATCTTAAAAATGTCCACTACTATTTTAACATTGTTCATGCACAGCTCATGGATAGTTTTGTTGTGGGTTTACTGTGTTTGGAGAAGATATAATATTTTAATATTCTGTGATACTTTTTTTATGTTGGATTTTTCCACACAGCCATTCAGCAGGTAGCGTGACAAAAATTGAATCTTATGCAGACATTAGGGATTCTTCAATCAAGGTTTTTCATTAGTCTACTGTAGAGATGTCATTGGTCTTTAACCGCTGATATCTACACTCAGCATGGGTTTTTCTTTCATTAAAAACTCACCTACCTGCAGCTTTCAATCCAGTATTTGTTCTTTTAACTGGAAGTGATCTGGCTGAAGGGTTGGGATTCTGATAAAGGAGATGGAAAATGTAGCCTGTTTTTCTGAAGGCAGGTTGATTACAGTCACAGTTGAGTTTTGGCAAATGGAAATATGCAGAAGTGAGAAGTATCAAAGATTCCCTTCACATGTATTAAAAGGTCTTGAAGGAATTCTTTGTGGTCATAGCTGGCTAAAACAGGTTCACTGACTCTTCAAGTCTGAAAACATTTGCCTTAAAACCTCATTTTTTGCTGCTAATCCCAGTTGGTGGTCAGCTAATCTATTGTTCTGTTCATCTCTGACTTTCTGTATTAGAAGTGCTTGTTGTACTGGGCCATCATGCATCACTTCAGTTGACAATCAGTGTTTTATAGACACCACTTTCAAATAGCAGTTTTAAAAGCAATGGTCTGACAGAATGTATTTCACCGCCATCTTCTACATTGTGCTGTTGATATTGTCAGCTTTATACAATTGGTTAAGTTGTTTAATTAAAGGGATTCTTTTGCGTTATGTTCACCTCATGAGGCCGGAGTGAGGGCCCAAATATTTTCAGGGTGTTTATTTTCTCCACTATCAGAGATTGAATGTTGGTGTTGATGTCGATATAAGCTCACAGTACCACAGTCTGTTTTTGACTAAGCAACTAGAACTCATTCTGATGTTCTGATGTATTAAACAGTTGATTAAGTGTTTAATAAACAAACTGATTCTACTCTGTGCTTATGATTTCATGTCCAGGACGGTTGGAAGTCTTTGTACTTAATAAATGACAATATTTAGGTTCACATTTTGGCTTTTGGGGTCTGATTTAGTTTAGTCCCATGAGTGTGTTGATTTTGCATGTCACGAAAGCAGATATATTTTTTTTTACATGATGATGATAATAATAATAGAAAAAATATTAATGTAACTATAACTACAGACTTGAAAATGGTCGTCTTTTTTAATAAGTATATTAAGTTGCTATTTGCAGTTGCATTACTGTAATTTTTATTGTGTGTAATAGAAAAAAGCAAGTGGTAAAGGCAGTGGTTCCAAAATCTGAGTTGCCAGATTAAAGACATAAGAAATAAAAAGATTTAATTTATTAATGAATATTTTTCTTCTAATGAAATATACTTTTACCTCTTCAGGCCTATAAAAAACCTTTAAAACAAATCTGAAAAAGGAAAACTGTTACCATAACGTGATGAGGGCTCACAAGTAGACATTTAGTAGTAGTCATTTTAAGAGACCCCAAACCAAAAAGGTCGAGAGCCACTTTCTTAAGGCACTATTATGAAAAATCACAAATGAGAGAAAATGTCAGAAATATCAAATTAACTGCTGCATGTTGTCATTGAACACATATGTCCCATCCTGCCTGGTTTTGCTCCCCTCCTGGTTTGGTGAAAAGCTAAGTATGACATTCCTTTCTTTTTTTTAGATGTACAACCCAAAAGCTACCAACAGGGGGTGCTGCTTTACTGTAGCAAGCAATCTGCACTGAATTAATTTTTGTTTTTACCCTTCAGATTTTGTGTCTTGTTTGGACAATTTTGTGGATTTCAGCAAGAGACCATACTGTAGATTTTATAGAACAACTTTCCCAGCTTGGTTTTATTCAACGTTGACCTATACCACATAGTTTGGTCATTTTGTAGTGACATGTTCACAGTGTCCAGCCAACAGGTACGAGGGTCCCCCTCTCTCTGTCTCGCTGGTAAAACAACCAGGCTTATTCTTTCTTCATAAAAAATTATTTATTTTTATTGTGTTTCAGCTCTTGTTTTAACTTTTTGTAAACATGGATTTGTGCACAGTGACAGTAGATTATTTTCCAGAAAAGAAATGTTTGTGATATGAATTATCTTCTCTTTGTATAACTGTAGGAACAGAAAATAGGTATGATCAATACACATTATTGGGAATCTAATACTTTCCCATTACTCAGTATGCAGGTCAATACATTGAGATAAGGCCACTTTAAGTGTTACCAGAGATTGCAGTCAATATGAAATTTGCTTTTATTTACTATCAATGTGCTTTCATCTCCACCAAAGAATGTATTCACGGATGCAAGGTGTCTATAAATAAGCTTTATAACATGTTTAATTGCTCAGTGATGCTCTCTCTCTCTCTCTCTCTCTCTCTCTCTCTCTCTCTCTCTCTCTCTCTCTCTCTCTCTCTCTCTCTCTCCTTTTCCCATCCTTTCCCATCCTTTTATCCTCCTGACAGATACTCTAACTAGAACAGCCTATCAGATGAGACCATCACCACCTTTCATCCACCCATCCCTCTATTTATTGGATTCACACATCCATTGATTAGCTCAGAAGCCAACCCTCACGTCGACTCCATCCATTCATCTATCCGTCTGTGTGTTAACGCTCAGTAAACAGAGTGATACATACACACAGGAAATTAGAAACTGTTGCACACACACACACACACACACACACACACACACACACACACACACACACACACACACAGAGCGGCAGCCAGCTGGACAGTTTTTACTTGAGGGAAAGATCAAGAAGAAAGACATGAGGGTATAACATCCAAACCACCAGTGACTCACCAATGACAGGAAATGTGTTTATTGAAGAGAATAAGTGCACAGCAGCAAACTTTTACACACAATTTGCACTGATTCAATGGACCTTTTTCACAGCAGACATTTTGACTTGTCATAGTAGTAAAAAATACAGCTGAAATTGGTAGCCTCATCGATGGCTCAATTCCATCAAGTGTCCCAGTAAGCTATTTCAGTGAGTCAGCATGCACAATACCAGGGCCTCTCTTAAGTGGAATACAGCCATCATTAATGGTTTTGAATACACCTACTATGACATGTCAACATGTCTGCTGTGAAAAAGGTCTATTATTTAAAGTTGTCAGTCTTAGAACAAATGTGTGGCAAACAGTAATGATGTTTTTGGAGGAGTGGTGGGCATTTTCATAAGCGAATTTAGTTCTTTTCATGTGAATAATGTGTTGATACAATGAGCTTGCTGCATACAGAATCACAGTCACACCACCAAAGTTACTGTAGGAGTCCAATTCCAACTCGAGCCAACACTAAAAATGTGCACGTCCAGAAAAGCATGGGATGAAAGCATTCGTCAAGTGGCATATATTATAAGATCATATTAAGTTTTAAAAAGCCCAGTTGGTCCAATTAAAGCAACACCAATGCAGACGTTACAAGCCAAGCTCAAGTAAGTAAGAGGCTAAGAAGCCCTCTTGTGACGGTAACAGAAGCCAAAATAAGAGAGAAATACGAGGTGCATTAAAGCAGGGTTTGGGTTTCATTCAGTGTTAGACAAGGACAAGGAAAACATGATTTCTCACTCATTTATATCCTGACTCTACTCTTCACATCAGTATTTCCTTAATTATCATTAAATGTGATGGGATTTTTCAAATAAGTGAATGTAATCAAGCACACAGACTTTCAAACCTGCTATAAAGTTTGACAAAAGCCACAGAAATTCTAAATTCGGAGTTGGAATTCTTTGTTACAAAGTCTCAATTGCTCAAAGTACACCATATTTATCTTAATGCTGGGTGACATTAACGATATGGTTTCAGGCTATTATTATATTTTCATATCCTTTTTAATTACGTCATACATTACATTATGGCATAGCAAATAATTTAATACTAGAAAAATGAAATAAGATTCACTGGAACACAATATTCTTCAAAGTTGAATTAGCTTTTTGACACAGACTGCCAAAAGTGTGGCTGCTGCTTTGATTAAATAAAGGTTATCTGTGTTATTACATGTGGGAAATATGAAGCTTTTTGAATATATTACGAAGAGAAGAGAAGCAAAGTGAAGAGAAGACTCATGTAGCTGAAGAAGAGGAATGTTTCAGTGCCTACTCAGGCTGATGGACTAAATGCCTTTAAGGCACGATTACTGTTTTCAAGTGTCTCCTGTCCTCCACTTCCCTTCCCACAGGCGAGGAGCTCAGGACAAGTCACAGCAAGCAGAAATATTAGCCACCTGCCAAATGGTTCTTGGACTGTGGCTGCCAGCTCTGTGAATTTGGCTAGCCACTCTGGCAGGAAGTCACCTTTTGTTCAACTGGCATTTCCTTTTCTAAACTTATTTTACCAACTAAATAGTGGGACTGGAAATGACATCAGGTGCATCAGTGAGAGAAGGCTAATTCAAGGTTAAAGTAGTTTTTAAGCATTTTAACCAAGACACTACCAATCAGCTATTTTTATTCAGGTATAATGTTTACATGTTCTCATCTTTGTTTGGTGTGTTAGCAAGCTAACATTTGCTAATTATACACAAAGTAAAGTTGAGGCAATGTCATAAGTTGTGCGGGTATTTAGTGATAAACCAAATTACTGAACATATTGAAATTTTGATCTGATTGTTGGCGCTACATGAAAACTTAAAGGACTAAAGCTATTACAATTCATGCTGTATATCCTGATGTCATCCAATGGCACCATGTGCAATTTCATGCCAATCTATCTTTTATTTTTTATTTCATCTTTATTTTTTACAGGGAAGCAATTGAGAACAGGTTCGTATTTACAATGGCGGCCTGACAAATGACAAAGCCACATAATGGAAGGAAAGGAAGGCTTGGAAATAAAATACATTAGACTTACATACAGTTGAAAATGATTAAAAATGTGCAACTGTAGTGAATGTACTGCATGTTGCAGATCCCTTTGGTCATACTGTACTTATTACCAAAAATAACATACGTTTTTTAAACAAATAACAGTATTTTCTGGAATACATCATCTCCATCCATGCGTCCCACCATGACAAGTTGCATAATGTATCGTGACCTTAAGAGCTGTCTGGTTAGCAGCCCTCTGGGAACAGGAGACCTGGTACCAGATGACAAGCCGGCTAATAACTGTGACTAGTTGGGCTAATCAGTAGGCTGGGGGTCACTTCAGCCTGCTGCTGCCCTCATATTAACCTGCTGCTTGTTATTAACAGGGAGCTCAAGAGCAGAAAGTGTGTGTGTGTGTGTGTGTGTGTGTGTGTGTGTGTGTGTGTGTGTGTGTGTGTGTGTGTGGGTGGCACACCCTTGTATGTGTTAACTCTACTTGAACTTGTCCAGGTCTTTTACTTGGGTTCATAAGACAAACAAACCATGTTTTTTTTCTGCTGGTTTAAAGGCAGCTCATTGTGTGTGTGAATGACACTTTGACACTGTAAGTCCCACACCTTGGGTTATCTCTGTCTTAGAAATGTAGGGCAGGGGGCTTCAGGTGTGTGTGTGTGTGAAAGGTAAAGAAAGCAAAAACATTTCAGAGGTCTTTGTTTAAATGTAATATTCAGTGTGTTTTCAGAGAGCAAACTTTTGTCACTGCGTGTTCGTTTGTTTCTCTCTGCGTGTGTGTGTGTGTGTGTGTGCAAATGTCTGACTCGTCAAACAGAATCAAATGAAAAAGAAAAAATCCCATTATTGAATGCTGCAGCTTCTGAATTGCAGGAGGTTGCAGTTTTTCTTCTGTCAACTTTTTGAGGACATGCAGCTTTTTCATATTAATAACAGCAATATTTGAGATCTGTCTCTCTCTTGCTGATTGATACCATACGTCTTTCACCCAGTTCAAGCTTAAGCATGCACTTGTATAAACACAAATGAGGGGGTTCCTGTTTCCTGGGAGAAATCCTCTGCTAACAGGAAATGATGCTTTCTTTGTTTGTCAAAGCCAACAATGGTCACTTGTTTCTAATAATTACAGGAAGGTGGAGGAAATACAGGAGGATGTGGTGGAGTTTGATCATTTTTTTTATTACTATGTGTTGGTCCGGCGCAAACACCAGTGGAATGACTGCTTATTACCAACAATGTCATCAAAATCAAGACGCTCCTTTAAACGATCATTTTAAAGGTTCCTGACTAAGATGCTGTACAAAAACTCAGTTTACCAAAAAAGTTGCATCTAGGAGGAAAGAATATGTATGAAAAATGATGCGCATGCAGTTTCAATTATAAAAAAAGAAGCAATGTTTTGATTGTATAACACTTCCCCAAACCTTCTCAGTGTCAGGCTGAGTATAATTGGCTGTCAAAGTTTTTACTTTTTATCCATACTGTCTCGCTACAAAGTCCCCTGGTGCTGCACCATCCAGGTTTTTACAAATCGAAGATCTGTCACATATCACCTGTATGCATACACAGTGAGACAGCTGATCTAAACTGCACACATTTTTATAATTCCTGAGGGGAATTATACGTACAATTGTTGAAGGTAAAAACTAAGATTCCCCACTGCACGCCACAGACTTGTATAACAGGAATCAGGATGTCTGGGCCATCAACTATTTACTTCTTGTTTGTGTGACAGTAATGCTAAATTCTCTATGCCCACTGGGACTGGGAAGTACCTGCAGTATACAGATATTTGTTGTAGTGCAATGACTTTATGGTGGCTTCACAGTTGGACCATATGGCGCTGAGATAAATGACCTGTGGATCAACTCTATCATGCAACTGATGCATTTATTCATCAGATCCACAGTTGGGATGGACAACGACGGCGGAAAGGTAGACACAAGGAGGATAAATAGATTAGGAATAGGGTGAAAGATGGAGAGAACAAGAAGGGAAATAAGGTAGAAATAAAATAATAAATGGACAGACAAAGAACACAGAGGGAAGACATCAAGAGAAATGGATAGATGACAAAAAAAGAAAAGAAAAAGGGACTCGCAGGGAGAACAGCAGCATGGTTCATCCATCGGGCAGGCCTTTAGATCTGCTGGCCTGTGCGTCTCTAGAGAGAGCTTTCAAATAAAAGCCACCTGGGACTACGACCACTCAGAAAAAAAATAAAAATAAATATTGCTGCACTTTATTTTTCGTATAACTTGTTTCATATTACAGTTTCAGTACATTCTTACTTCACTGTTTTTTCTTCTTCACACAACTAGCTGGTTTTAATGTTGTCTTAAATGTGATGTGTAAAATATTAGGACCTCAAATCCTTTTCACCTGATTTGACCAGGTGAATTAGAATCTTTGATTTTGCCTATTTGGTGTGTGTTTGCTGCAAACAAGCAACAGATGAACGACAGACGGACAGGAAGGCAGGAAGAGGCTGGAGGAAGAAAGAGGAGGAAGGAGGGAGGAGGACAGAGAATCCTTATCCACATGATTACAGTGTTCATGGCATCTGGACAGTTGTTTGGCTAAGGTGTGTGTGTGTGTGTGTGTGTGTGTGTGTGTGTGTGTGTGTGTGTGTGTGTGTGTGTGTGTGTGTGTGTGTGTGTGTGTGTGTGTGTGTGTGTGTGTGTGTGTGTGTGGTGTAGTGCCCCAGGGACACACCTGGAGTAAAGCTATTTGGCGTTGTAACTTAGCCAGCCACTGGCACATTTCACCATTGTTTCCCATGACTTCCATTCTTCCCACCTCAGGGCAATTCACAAAATGTCTTCACAAGCAGAAGAGAGCTGAGTGTATAAACAGGATTATGAAGTGTCAAGTCTTTTTTGCAGCCCAATAGAATAAAGCACTGGTGTTGACTGATCATTTTAATCATCATTTTGCGAAATACGCTTATTTGCTTTCTTGTCGATTGTTCGATGAGAAGATCGATACCACTCACCCATTAGATATAGGCCTACAGCCAGGAGACGGTTAGCTTAGCTCAGCATAAAGACAGAGGGAAAACAGCTAGCCTGCCTCACATAACCCATCTTGTCATTTTGACCCTGGGATTTCTGTACAGTTTGTACAAACAAGACACAGTAGTCTTATTTTGTGAGCTTTCGAGGTGCTGGTAGGCAGATTTTTTTTTTTTTTACTGTTGGACAGTGCCGGACAGGGCACTGTCCACAGTTGGACAGTGCCGGGCTATCCCCATGTTTTCGGTCTTAATGCCAAGCTAAGCTAAGCTAATCACCCCTGGCTGTAACTTCACAGACAGACGCCAGATCTTATCTAGCTAACTCTCGGCAAGAATGTGAGTAAGATTTCGCAAATTGTCCAACTATTACTTTAAAAATGTCAGCTGAAGAGGGTTTTCACCGACGTGACGTTCTGGGCGGTAACCTGGATGCGCGGCCATATTGGAGGCACTCGGTGTAAACAACTGAATGGAGTAATGGCGTATTGTGCACTTTGGATACTTTAATACTTTATGTCTAAACAGCAGAAAAGCTCATTAAAACGCGTCCAAGATGCAAAGGCATGGAAGGACTTGCACCACAAAAAAGGTGCGATATTTTGAGAAGTTACAGTTTACTGGCGTGCAGATCCATACAAGTTGGCTCCCTCTTCTTGGATCCATGGCGACCTAGTGATTCTTCCTTCAGTTGCATATCCCGATATAGTCAACTACCTGTTTTTCTCCCCGAGCCCATACACAGCGGAAGACCTTAAATCCTACAAAAGTTTGGAGGCTTATAACCAGATGATGGTGTGTGGATAGGTGAGGGTACCAAGTCATTAACGACCATTGTGTTGTGAAGGCCAGTAAGTAATGCAATAACGTCTTTAATCAACCTAACCTTAACTGTATGATATCATTGCGATATTCAAGGTGTAGCCAAGTGACTCTCAATCGTTTATTTTCATTTCAAAGACCAAACAAGACAGATTTTTCCCTTGTAGAACCTGGTTGAGCTTTGCCAACCACAAGCGCCTCCTTTCCTCTGATAACTTCTGGCATTCCTCTCCCTGGTTTTTAATAACTTTTGGAAGTCGATAATATTCCAAATGTTGTTCTCGGTCTGACCTATTGGTACAACCTAAAACACGGCAATAATTAACCATTTTCCTTGACGCCGTTCGGGATCTACTTCAGTGCCTGTGCTTTGTTGTGATGCGGAGTACCTCCAATATGGCGACTTCTGGTCTGATGACGCGTCGGAAAACCCTCTATGGCTACATGATTTTCTAATTGGACGACTAGCTTATACAGCCATAAAACCTCTGATTTCAGACACCTAGAAACTAAACGTTCTGTAAAGTTAACAGTTTATTGTTTAAACAATAATGGACAAATCAAACAGCAGTGAATAAACAGAAGTTTGACTGAGCACTCAAGAGGCCCTCTTTAAAAAATGGTTACGTTTAAAATGTTTGGTATTCAATCCGATTTTCTTAATTAATCAATTTGGGTAAAATCACTTGACTTTGATTTGATTTGACAAACAAAATCTCCCAACAGGTAGATTAAGATTAGCCTTCTGTTTTAGAAATAGGCTAAGTAAAGTGGTCAGCAGCCATTATCAGCAATTCAGTTCCATCAGTTATTTTATGGAAATAAACTGTTCAAACTGACTTATATGTGGACATTTTTGTATTGGAGAGAAACTATGAATTGAGATGTTCCATGTGGATTTACAGCTATAGTAAGATTGTTTCTTTTGTAAATCTAACTTTCAGCTGAGGTGAAAACCCTGCGTCATTGTGCCTTCAACATCGGAGCTCGCAGCGCAGCAGGCAAGCACCTGCTCCGAGCGCACTGAGCCATTTTCAGCCGGACTTTTTTCTACAAGTCAAACATACAACAAACGAGTTTCAGCAACGACCATGTGGTTCCTTTAAAGCCGCTGATTCCGGATATGTGCCCACGAGAAGTCCCGTCGCGATCGCGAAGGCGCACACAAAGGGCCCCGAGGGGCTGAAGCCGGATTGGAACCTGCAGGTTGGCGGCGGAGGTTTTTGTGCAGCGGCACTGGGTCTCTCTCTCTCTCTCTCTCTCTCTCTCTCTCTCTCTCTCTCTCTCTCTCTCTCTCTCCTCTCTCTCTCCCTCTCTCTCTCACTCTCTCTCTCTCCCTCTCTCTCTCTCCCCCTCTCTCTCTCTCTCCCTCTCTCTCTCTCCCCCTCTCTCTCTCTCTCTCCCTCTCCCCCCCCTCTCTCTCTCTCTCTCTCTCCCTCTCTCTCCCTCTCTCTCTCTCCCCCTCTCTCTCTCTCTCCCTCTCTCTCCCCCCCCCCTCTCTCTCTCTCCCTCTCTTTCTCTCTCTCTCTTGAACCGGGACGAAGAAAAGGGTTGGGACAGGGAGGAATAGCTTGAGGGAGGGATGGCTGAATAACGAGGAGAGAAACACCCACTCCGGACTGACCGAATTGTATCCGGAGAGGAGTGAGAAAGAAAGAGAGAGAGAGAGGGAGAGAAAGAGTAAGAAGAAAGAGGAACCAACCATCCTAGTATTCAGAGGATTTCCTTTGGGAATAAAAGGACGCCTCGAATTGATGCTGGAGAGGTAAAGAAGATTTCATTCATTGTGTGTGTGTGTGTGTGTGTGTGTGTGTGTGTGTGTGTGCGCGCGCGCACGTGCGTGAGTCGGTCTCAGGTGTGCGGCACTGGACTGTTTGACCCAAATCTGACTGAGAAACTTAATCTAAATCAGTCAGCAGCACTTTGAAATTATCACTGAAGACACATATTGGAGCTACGTTCAGTCAAAGTTGTGCAGTCTCGAAGGCAGGTGGGAAAATGTTGATTTTATTTGGCTAAAGACAGTTTTCCCAGAATAAAATAATTGCGTGCGAGAGATCGTCTACGGCCTTGTACTGTGATTAATTGTATTTGAGTATGTATTCTAACTCGATTCCACAAATAGCCTTTAAAAAGCAGAATGCACATTAAGCACATAGCCTGCCTATTTTTAATGAGGGCGACGCCTTTCTGGTTTTCATTAACCAATTAACCAGTTGCAAAGATGCCCTTTTGACAGGAGGAAATTACGCAAACTGAAGAAACTTTCTGGCCTAATGTGATTTAGATTTTGCTGCAGTGTGCGTTTATGTTTAATCACATTTGTCCAGAGAGAGACTTTCTTAATTGAACCTCACTCTGAGACTAGCTAATGTCATTTTAGTGAGGTTAACTCTCATTTGTGTGTGTTAGAGAGAGACTAAGAAAGAATCATTTCTGTTGAATCTTTCTCATTTCCCTCCTCATGTCCTGAGGCTTTTTATTAAAGAAAAATGTTTTTGATGCTCATCAATATGCATTGTTATATTTCTGGCCTTTTGACAGTCTCTGAATTGAAGGAGCTGGCCATCCCTTCACCGGGTTACCTCTACATCAGAGAATGATTCAAATCCTGAAACAACTTTTGTTGCATGTGCTGTTTTATTCATTCGACTGTCAGCGTGTGTGTGTGTGTTTCCCAAGGAAAGAAATAATAAGTATGTCCGTCTATGTTCATCACCGGTGTGTAATATTGAGTGGCAGAATGGAGAGTAGGTGGAATAGGTGGTGAAGGAGGAGAGGAGGGAAAGGAAGAGAGGGTGCAGAGAACAAAAAGTGAGTGGTGAAAGGAGGAGATGACATATGGAAGAGGAGAGAGTAGCATATGTTTGCTCTTGTGGAGACAATGGTTCCCATAAAATGTTCCTTCGCTGAACTGACATCAAACTGCCCTCTCCCTGTCTGTCTATCACACTGTCTGCCCTCCATCTTTTTTTTCTTTTGTCAGTTCTTTTTTTCATTTCGTGTCCCCTCTTCCCTCAAACAAAGTCCTCCACTGTTTCGGCCTTAGCCTGCTCTATGTGGGCGGGAGGCTGAACCGCTGCTCTGCGGTCAGTCTAGACTTTCAAACTACTGCTCTGTAATTGTATCAAAGTGGATATTAGACAGGAGTTAACTGATTCCAGATCAGTGCTTTGGGGCCATGTGGGCAAGGTGGGTCTTTCGTGAACCACAGAGTCTTTCTTGCTTTTTCCCCTCTTTGCTTTGCATTTTCTTCTCTTTGTCAACATAATCTTCCTTCTCTCCGTGCAGGTCTAGACTGCTGCTTGTGAGGATGTTGTCAACGGGGCAGATGAGGTGGTTCTTGTGGGCTCCACTGGTGTTAGTGGCCCTAGTTTCCCATTCCCCTTCTAAGGCACAAGATGAGGGTAAGTCTTCTTCTCCAATCTCCTTTACCTGTCCACCCATCCCACGTCCATCCCCTCCTTCTCTCTTCCCCTACCTTCCAAGTGAGCTCCCATCCCCCTTTTTTCACCCTATCCAACTTTTCTTTGCTTTTAAGTCTTCCTCCACTTCTCACCTTTGCCATCCAACCCTTTCCCATCTGTTCCCGTCATCACTCTTCCCTCTTTCCTCTTCTCACCTCTCTGCCCTCCTTTATCTCTATATCCTTCTCCCTTCCCTCACCTGACCTCTCCGTGTCTTCTCCTCCCCTGTTTCAACATTCCTCCCTCTGCCGTCTCTCTGTTTGATGTGCAGGCTCAGTCCAATCAGATTACATCACACTCATGATCATATCACCGATATCATTATGTCATTTCAACCTGCCAGCATGGAAATGCTTGCAACCCCGCTGACGATGCTGCCATGCTTCAGAGGGGCTATAATAAACGGGGTTATAACTTCAAGCTGTGATGATTTGCTGCGCGATGTGCTGCGCAATATAACGCTCCACTGTGCTTCACAATCAACCTCACCTCAGCAAACCTGATTTTATCAAACTGAGTCTCATCAAAAAGTGGGCTGTTGTCTGTTTTGTTAAATGTTTTTGGTCATGGATGTTAAAAATCTGGATGCACTCTAAACAAGAAACGCACATTTGAGTTACAGTTGAACATACTGCATGTTAATATGTCATTATGTGGCAATATTAGCATATCATGTGTTAAAATGTAACTTATGCATGTTCTTCTGAATGGGATGTTCTGATGCCCTCCTCCTGCTGCTCCTCTCTAAGATCTGTTAATATACTGGTAGTAACTTTGTTAGCTTTAGAGCTGAAGTCAAAGTAATCCTTTCTTATCATAATATCAAGCCTAGGAAGTAAGGTGATAGATGCTTGGGGCTATTATTTCAACTACAGCTGTAGGATGCTTTGACTGAGAACATTTAGCTTACTCCAACAAACTGATCCAAGAGCTCTTTTCGAAATCTTATGACTGGTGTGTGTGTGTGTGTGTGTGTGTGTGTGTGTGTGTGTGTGTGTGTGTGTGTGTGTGTGTGTGTGTGTGTGTGTGTGTGTGTGTGTGCAGCAGGTCTTATTTAAAGGAATACTACACACATTTTACACTCTTTCTCTAACTTCAGTCGTTCAAATTCAATAATCCACATGTGACACAAACCTGAGTGGATCCGTGTGTGGCTGCTTTGTGTTTATTTACCAGTGGAAGTGATTGCTTTGAAATGAGAGACGTGGTTTTCTATTTTCTTCTGTCTTTCTTCTACCCTAAGTTAGTTCTCTTTGCTCTCTCTGCTTCTTTCTTCTGTGTTCTCTCCCTCCATCCTTCTCGCTCTGTTTCTCTTCAGTTATTTATTTTACTTTTCTGTTTCCCCCTCTTCTCTTTTTCTCTCTTAACATTTCATTCCAATTTTCATCCGCAGTTCTGTAAGTCATATTTGTCATTGCAGGCAGACAGAAACGAGAGGTGAGACAGAAATGTGACAGCATAAATTTGGCAGGGATTTGATCCCAGTGAATCACAGCAGAACATGGGTGACCTCCTAGACACTATGGGAGCATGCCCTGCTCGATCATTTCATTAGGGAGCATGTGATAGCCGTTCATTACTGCCTGGTCTGTCCCTGTAAGCTGCAACATCTGGTCAGAGGGGATTTGAGCTTAAGGGTTAGTGTGTGTTCGACCCATGGAGGATGTTTATATATACAACACACATGTCGTCAGGAATTCCTACTACCAAGAAGTTGGTCAATTCAGGAAGTGATTTTTCTCTGCAAGAAATAGTGTAGCAAATCAAGAAATCGCAAACTTGACTGTTGCACATTCCTTTTGTCATTGAACAATTGTGAAACATTTTCTTTGACCTGCTGGTGGTTCTAAATGAAAAGTCAGGTAATCACCAAATTAAGTTGGATTAATCCTGTGCAGGACACACATGTAGAAAATGTCATGGCAATACATTAAATAAGTTTTTGAAATATTTCAGTGTGGACTGATTGTTGTACTGTATATGAATAATTTTTTTTAGGAGACAAGATTTGGATACAATATACAGTCTGCTCTGCATATGAAGCTTCAGTTATGCTTACCTGTAGGAACGGCTCTGATGCAGTTCCCAGTGCAGACATTGAGCAGCGGGCAAGACAGTGGGTTGTTTTTTGTTATCTGGGTGTTATCTTGGCCTTGAAAAGTATTGAAAAGGAAAATGTAAATTTGGTTCTCTGCTCACTCCTCAGAGGGTGCTCAGAGTGACCTGGCACTTTGTGTGGCTGTTTCCAATGCAGCAGTGACAAAAGCAGGATGGATGGAGGAAAGATGCCACTATTACATCAGAACCTTGATCTTGTTTTTGTAATGTCTTATTGTTACATTATTAAGCTTTTTATGTTTTGTTTTGTTAGTTCTGTTCGTTGGATAAGTCAGGTAGTCATTAATCTATCTATCTATCTATCTATCTATCTATCTATCTATCTATCTATCTATCTATCTATCTATCTATCTATCTATCTATCTATCTATCTATCTATTTCTGTGTGTGGGTTGTCCTGTGTGTTTGTGTGTGCTTACTGTGTGTGCTAATTATTGTAATTGATTTTGTTGAGAGCCTGGGTCAATACTGTGCTTCTAGATACGATGGTTAAAGGGCAGCCTGGTGAATTACTATGAGTGAAAGTGTTGGCCAATAATTTCAGTTATAATGAACAGGGAGAAAAGCCAATGATGAGAACTCATTTATTCATAAACAAAAGAGAGGAAGAGATGGAACAACCTGTTGTGAATTAAAAAATGCTAAATTATCCAAATCTCAACATGCTGGTAATCCAGCATCTCATAATCATCAACCACTAAATGAGGAATTGAATTGTTGCGATGTGCAGGTTGGCTCTGTCATTAATATGATTGTAAATAAACTTAATTAACTTTAATTAATTGGAACATGAGCTAATGAGGATTTTTTGGAAATATGAGGCTTTGGCAAGGACTGATACAGGAACAAAAGGACGGCACAACGTGTAATAATATCATTTTGGATATCCAGTTCACTCTACATCCAATATGCATGCATATGCCAAATTACACAGTATGGGTACCACAGTGTAGGTAGGAATAATGGGTGTCAGGTGCAGTATTTGCAGTCTGAAAAGCATGAAATAGGATAGAGCGTCTTGGAGCATAGACGTGCCTCCTAAAATCCCAGAGTGGAATAGCCTGCAGAGCCTGTAGTGGCTCATGGTTGAGCAGATATTGTTGTAGTACAAGGTTTTGAATTGTCTACTTGGGTCTTGGTTTTCTTGAAATAACTGAGAAAACCTGCCAGAGTGGTTAGAATAGGACACGTTTAAAATTAAACTTAACTTGCTGCAGGTGTGATCTACATGTCTACCACATATATTCCCCAAATTGAAAGAAAACTCCTTTTGTAGTTCTGGCCATCATTTCTATTGGTTATGATAACATTGTACACACCAAAGTATCTGCTGAAATCTGGTAACACTTTGATATTTAGAATTTAGAATTTAATATTTAATTATTTTTTAATGCCAATCATCTTCTGCAGAATCAACCCATTTGAGTATATTTTTAGTTTGCAGGCATGCAGAATATCACATGGGGACAGACGTTCCAACTGACTCTTTATATTCAGCCAGTCCTTAAGAGAGAGTTCACACTCGCACACACACTGTGCAAACACAATGCAGCAGTGAGATAAGAGTTGAGTGAAAAAAGCATCACTTACACAGGTAAAGCAATGAAAGAGAGAGAAAATGCGTTAAGCCACTAAAGGAGTGGAGGGGCGCAGAAGAGGAGAAGATATGATGAAAGAGCAGAGGAGAAGACAGAAAAGAGGAGGGCAAGGAAAAGAGAGTTTAAACCCAAGGATCAGAAGAAGAGATGTGATAAAAGAGTGGAGTGTTCCATGAGAGCAGCAGAGGAGATAAAAAATTGTGAAGAGGTGGAAAGAAAAAGCAAGAGTAGATTTGGGTTAAGTGCTATCTCGGTGAGTAGTTCTTGTACTGACTAGACGCCAGCCTTATCAAACAATGTGTACAGCAGCGTTGGATAGGCACTAAACACACACACACACACACACACACACACACACACACACACACACACACACACACACACACACACACACACACACTTCCCCCATCTCCCTCATGTACAGTACAGTAGCTACCTTGTTGTGACAGTGCAAGCCAGCCGTTGTCATCCATAAACCCTGCGTATTAGTGGAGGCTGAATACTCACCATGGAGTCAGTACTGTGCTAATCTGGAGAGAGGAAAACAAGGAATTAAAAAGTACTGTAAAAATGAAGGCGATGGAAGTGTAGGAGAGATGATGAGGGAAAAGAAGAGGAGAGAGAGGGGGGACTAATTAAAAGTATGAGAGAATGAACTACAGTATAGTAGAATAGTGGAAAAGAGAAGATAAAATGAGGACAGTGGAAGGAGAAAATGGATGAGGAGATGAGAAAGATGATGGGAATGAGAAGACAGAGAGAATTGAGAAAGGGTTTGAGAAGATGGGAAACAGGCAACTGGCACTGAGAAGAGAGATTGAGATAAACCAGAAAGCTCAGAGAAGACAAAGGAAAGACATGTGGCGAAACAGATTAAAAAAAAAGACAGTTGAATAGAGAGATTGTTGAGTAAAGAAAGTGGAAGAATGAAGGAAAAATGAAAGGAGAGGAGGAAAAAGAAGAGAGGGGATTGTAAGTGAGAGGAGCAGGATGGAAAGAAGCCAACAAGCTTGCAGACGAAGTTGATCAAGGAATAAGAGGGATGAAGATAGGAGTTGAAGTGAAGCAGAGGATTGGACAGCATTTACTCATCTACCAGGAATCCCTGCTAGCTTCCACTGCTGCTAATCCTAGGAAAAGTCATTCCTTCTTAGACTGGGGGCGTCAAGCTGTGCCTGTATCGCTCTTAGCCAGATCATTCCAGTTCATACTGGGGGCCTACAGTTAAAAGATTTTCTAGTTCACACTCCCTACAGAGTCGGGAGATTAGAAGTTCATCCTTCAAATTAGACCCCCTTTAAAACCATCTTTGAATTAAGGTTCAGCTGCATGAGTTAAGAACATGTTAAATATTGTTCTTAAAGGGATTTCTATCATTTTCTGGCTCTGGTTTGTAATTTTTTTTTATTGAAGTTTCAGTTACTCAGACTATTTACTGGAGCTAAATTGTGTTGCTAAGCAGTAGTCGCCAAAACTTCTGCCAAATGGCTCTACTTGCATTTACTACCTGGCAAGAAGCTTATGCAAGGAGCTGTTGAGGGCTCGCTGATTCCAGCAGTGTAACTCTTTCAGATAAATGGCTGTGGTTTGTGTGATATACTATTATGCTATACATGGGTTTAAGCTCTGTATGTTTAGGGTGGAGAGTTTAAGCCATCTAGCCAGGTTCTACAATATTTACGCAAAATATCAGATGTCTAATGCAATTCACTAGCATCTGGCACTTTGATTCAGAGAGTGTGAAATGTTGAGCTCTTGGATGATATTTATGGGTGCATGGTGGCAAACAAGAACAGACGTGGCAGTTTGCGAAGTGTAATTTATATCAGAGACCCTCATGTTCTGTCAGCATCCGCAGCCATTGGAGCTATTATGTCCATATTCATTAATCATAGTTGCCGTCACTGTAATAGCCAACTCATAGACCTTGACATGCATTCACAGAATAAAAAAGGCTCATTAATTTTTTTACATACTTTTTTTTTTTATTATAATTCAGTGTGTGTGTATGTGTGTGTGTGTGTGTGTGTGTGTTCATTGACATGCAAAGCAAAGATGAAAGTATTCAAGGCAATTTTCCCTCGGTTATTAGTACCCTGTCTGCCAACTCAGTTCACCTATCAAGCACACACTAAATGATACCAGAGTGATAATCTACCAGCTCGATCACAGACTTAAATTATTCATAGATCCGTATTGTGTGGTGTAATTATACCGTTTCATCCTATGCATTCTGAGTATTTGATAGGTTGCGCGGTGTGAAGGAGCAAGCAAAATGCTAAACCGTGAAGTGCTGCACTGTGTCTCTCAAAAATGTCCAAACAGCCGCATAAGATCTGGTGATGAAAAGTTAAAAAAGTTGAGACTTGATTCTGTTATTTGGGCTCCTTTAACAGTTGGCATTTGACTTTAACTTGTGAGATAATACCATGACTAAAATATTAAGACTGTTTGGAAAGAAAGGCTGAAATGACTTTTTTCCTGGAACTATTCTCTTTACTTTAATACTTGATTTTACATATAGTAGTCTATGTACATTAGATTATAGACTAGCATATTTATTATACTAAAAGTAAACTAAATTGGTGCGCCCTGGTAGCTCACCTGGTAGAGCATGCACCCCATGTACCAGGGCTCAGTCCTTACATGCATGTCACCCCCCTCTCTGTCCCCCCTTTACTGTCTACAACTGTCCTATCAATTAAAGGCTAAAATAATCTAAAAAGTAAAATAAAAAACAAAAGTAAAAGTTAACTAAATCTAATTTTGAACCCACGTTGACCTAATTTGATTCATTTTTTCCAACCATTCTTATGAAGAACTTTAAAATAAATGTGGTCACTCACTCTGGGTTAAATGGACCAACTCAAACAGACATGTCTGAATGTTCTGCTTATAAAATAACAATAGTGCAATATGGAAAATGCTGTGCTCCGTGATTATGGCCTGATTGGGATTTTCCATTGAGAAAGATGAAGGTCTGTTCTCATCAGCGAATGAAAATCCTGCACAGTACACCTCCGGTTTGTCAACAACATATCACCCATTTGTTTCTCTGCCGTTTCTCCATAATGGCTGATGTACAGTCTTTACATGGCACCACTCTACAAACATTCATCACATGCTATTAATTGACAGATCAGCATCAATTTGTGTAGGTTGTAGAATCGCTAATGGGTCAGCAGTTAATGTGAAGGGTCTTTCAAAAATGTATTACAGCTCAAAGGGATTCTTTGGCCTTTTAAATTGTAGCTCCTTTTTCCCTCCTCCAGACACAGAGTAGTTAAAGGTTATACTCTGGTTCTTTATTTATATTGATTGCTGCAGTTCGTTTTTGTGTCAACCAACACATTGTCGTGTGAATTTGAGTCAGAACTACTTTAGAATTCTTCTTTTAAGAGCATGGATGGAACTCTAAATGTAAATGGTGATGTATTTTATGAATAAACTATAACAGAAACTATTCAGTTTATTTTTTATTAACAAAGTACAAGATTACAAACACTATCCTCAACATGTTTTTAAAGAGTGGTGACAGGTAATGTGACTTTACATTGGCAGTCTCATCAGATTTATGGATGAAAGTGTCTACTCATTCATAGAAACTTTGTAGAAATACATATTAAAATGAAAAGAATACTTTGTACGTAAACTAACATAGGATAATATACCAAAACAGTGAAATGGTGATATGTGCTGCAGACATAAAGGTTATGTCAGCAACTTTTGTTTTCATCTGAGGTGAATTTGTAGCATTCCATCATACTTACATTTCCGTCTTGCTGATGTCCCTTCTTTTCTTCAGTTGTCTATTTCTTTGATTAAAAACAGTCAAATTCTCTTCTGCTTTTCTACCACCTTTTTTTCTTCTTCACAATATGCTGTCTAAGTGTGTTTGTTGTGTTTGTCAGAAGCCACACACACGCGGTGTGTTTGCGGTGAAATGCTTTATTCAATTCATCTTGTAGCTGGTTGGCTTGGTTCCTGGCTTAAAACTCTTTATATAGGGCCTAATCATTTTCTGAAACGTCAATGGGAAAATCACTTCTGGAACCAGAGCAGTTAAAAAAAACGGGCGGTCACTGTTGAGCTCTATAGCAAGCTGCTGCTGATGCTACTTTAAACCAATACTTTTTCAATGATATTGTATAAATCAGAAATGTACTTTCATGTATTGGCACAGGCAAGAAACTGCCTTTTTCTACTTTTCTGTGTCTGTCAGAAATCTAAAATCATCCCTCCTTGCATCACTTGTCCTTGAAATGTATCTTATGAAGAAAATTTGACTGGAAATAGTTTCTTATAAATCTTTTTTAAACCTTTTTCATGCTGTTTTGAGCTGAAGCTGAGCTGCATGCTGACTTGCTTTATGTGTTGCTCTCATGGATTCAGGGACTTCAAAATTGAAATTCACTCAGCCCTCTCTCTGTCCTTCTGTCCATCCATTTATACATTTCCTTTTGCATCATTTTGATTTGTGGCGTTTTGGGGTGAATCTTTTGGTCTTGGTGGTTTTTGGGTCTAACCCTATACCCACAGTTAACACATGACTGGTGGCTGGGGACTTTTTGATTAATCATTTTCATTCATCAACATTGTTCAGTTTTATTTCCAATCATTTCCTAGCTTTATTGAAGCAGATTTAAATGTGGTTAATTGTTTTTCAGTTCCAGCTCCGAGGAGGCTGCGTTTCAAAGTGCTGAGCTCAAACAAACTCCTTGTTTCCTGGAAAGAGCCCAAAGGAGACTTTGACAGCTATCTATTCCTCTACAACAGTGTACCAGGTAGGATAATTTTGCTGTTGCACACACACACACACACACACACACACACACACACACACACACACACACACACACACACACACACACACACACACACACACACTCTTACAGAAAATACTTCTATGCCATTTTTGGGGGGAAGGATCCCATTATGACTTGGATTTTCTGTCTGTCAGGAAGGATTATGTGAGAGATGTGGAGGACTCAAAGTTTGTCCTTTACCTCTGCCAAGTTTAAGACAAAGGAATGTTTTTGCTGCATATGTGGCGTCTGTCAAGAGATTTGAAAAAGGGACTGATAGGTACACAAGGCAATAGAACATACTCCGAGTCATGATGGAGTTCAGTTCAGGACAAATGACAGACAACGCAGCCATAGTCATTCATTCAGCATTAAGCTGCATTATCACTTTATGGAGTTGTGGGCTTGATTGACGCCTTGACATCCTGCTTTTACCCTGCATCTGTCAGCAGTCGATCATTGTACTGACACAGGGCATGGCCTCGTCTCTTTCTGGGCATGCACAGTGCAGTCAGTAATCACCCTAATTACTATTGATGTCTCCTCCATCATGTAATCACCACCACAATGTGCACCTACCTTCACATCAATTCCTTATACCTTGCTGTGCTGAACACTGCAGAAGATTCTTTCGCAGCCATTGTAGAAAATGATAAGTAGAACTGAATAAGCACTCTGTATCATAAAACTCAACAACCCTTTGCGAGAAACGCCTCGTCTGACAATTTCTTGCTGCCTCCGACAGCTGAAAAGAGAACAAAAACTGAAATTTATGGCCACTTCCTCTCAGGGAGAAGTGCAGTAGTAGCTCACTGGCATCCAGCAAATGCAGTTAAAAATTGGACTTTCACAATGTCCACACACTGTGGGTAATAAAGCCTTCTTTGATAAAAAGTAGGAGGATGAGGACACAAATACCTGTCCTGTGTCCTGATGTCCCGTCAGATGAGGTGAACGACACCCACAGCATGGGCGCTGATTTATGTTTTCCTCCATGGGTGCTCACAGGCGCACGTCCTTTTAAAAAAAAGTAGTCAAAAAATGTTTGCATTTCAGAACCTTAGGAAATGGACAGCGGCCGACATGAACACACACGCCTATTGATTCGATAATAAAGCCGTAAAGTAGGCTATCTTTCACCTCAGGACAACGCCACTTCTCACAAATACAAATAGGATTGGAAATGAACACGTAACCGCGATCAGCTTCGTGGGAAATTAAGAATCAATTCCACCTGTCTAGTAGCCTAGGCACACTATGACAGACGCTCCACTTAGCACCAACTGCAATGTTTAATTTTAAATGAATGTAGCCTACTTGCAGTCTGGCACTGGGTGCTCAGTATTTTCCGTGGGTGCTCCCACGGTATCGGCGCCTATGACCCACAGTAAAGCTTGTTAAGATTGGCTGAAGTCCTTTTGTTGCGAATAAAACACCATTTTAGATCACAAAAGCAGAGCTCTGTCAGAGTGGCAGCTAACCTTTTGACTCAACGTAATATCCCTTTTCTCCTAAAAAAGAGAGCCACTCAAGTGCAACTGGATAAGAATTCAGGTTTTAGGTCGGGACAGATGACTAATTTTTTGCCCAAAAAAATAGTTTTTTTTTTCTTTCTAAATGCTTATATATTCTTTAAAACATTGTCCAGTCAATTTCCCCCATTATCACCTTGTATCCTTGTGGATAATGTCACCCAAGTGTTATTGCATCGAAATGTGTTTTACTTTAGCCTGTGCTTCTTTGTCCAGTGGCTTTATTCTCTGGCAGTGCATGAATTCAAATAAAATAAGCACTTACGGAAGTCTGTTCAACAGGCTGCCAACAATTTTGAAATTCAGATAGTGTGGGTTGTGTCTGTGTGTAGGCCTACTTGCATATTTGTGTATTTATCAGTGCCAGATGTCTATATTTACTCTCTCAAATAATCTCATTTGCCCATCAACTAGTAACGTAAAACGCAGTCACTGGGAGATTAGCCCTGGAGGCTGAGGCTCGTTTAACACTTGAAGAGGCTCTAGTCGGTAGGATAATTATGTAATGTTAAAGATCAAGAAAAAAAAGGTGGGACTTCAGGTTCAGGTAGCCTACTGTAACAAATGAAGCAGACAGTTCGGAAAGCCGCACAACAGGTAGCCCCGTTCGTTTCATCCACTGCCCTATCTTTTACAGTCACTGTCCACTGTCCGGGAGATCCATGCCAGGAGACAGTCCCGGAATGTCCCATAATAAAGCGGGAAGGAAGCGGCTGTGCGTTGCTCTATAATGAAGGTGGGGCGGTTAACCATACGTACATTTGCCAAACTAAGCAGTTAGTCATCATCATCATCCTTAAAGTCTTTTCTCTTACCAAAAAAGACGGAAACGATAGACCTTTGTGTCGCTTGTCCAAGTCATGGATGTATTAAGAGAACGGTTGCGGTGTCTTCTTTGCTTCACTGTGGTTCGCCAAACTGTAATGGGCTCATTACTGCCTCCTGTGGCCGAAGGGCGAAAAACACCCAAGTGTTGGTTTTCCCCATATCGGCCACAAGGGGCAACAATGAGCCCATCCCACACTCGGAAAGAAACTTCAACAAGCGACACAAAGTTGGTTATTATGCTTCATTAGAAGTGTTTTCAAAAAGTATCATCGGTATTACAAGAGAAATGACTTAAAGGATGACAACAAACAGGTTGATTTGTCAAATGTGCGTCTGGTTAACCGCCTCACCCCCACACTCCCATGGCTGCTAATGCTAACCTACCTGTAATACGTCTGCCAATGTGAAACTAATTGACTACTGGAGGGATGCTTGAGAAGCCAATATATCAAAATTTGAAATGTTTTATAAGGGCAAAGCTCATGACATTATTATTATTAAAGTTTGACTCTAAGAGTTAAAGAAAACAGAGTGTAAACAATGATTTTTAAGGTCAGATGAGGTCTGAGATATTTTCAGCAAGACAAAAAAGAGGAAGACTGCATGGGTAGTGTTATAAGGTTGAGTTATACAGGTTTTTATTATTATTCTTTCTCTGTATATGCCATGTTGTGTAACACGTTGTGTTATAGATTTTGGTATTCGTCTGAATTTTAGTTGTAGCATTTGTATGCAATATATTTGCTGTTTCCTTAAATGCGTTGTATTTTGGCCACTATAAAGAAAATCAACACGGATGTCTGTGCTTTTTGAGGAACGTACCATCAGGCCTGTTTTTCATTTGTGATGTCATGATATTCCAGCCAACTTTGTATATTTATTCTGGGTTAAAATGAATGTGACAACAGTTTTAAAAACAAGTCAAGCATCAATTGTTTGCCATAATCTTCCAAAATGTATTTACTTAAACTTAATATGGAGAGATGATGATTTAATGGGTTTTCCACAATTGAGTCATTCCATTAACTGCAAGTTTTCGTTATCATGGAAACAAATCTGATCAACATTTACTTTGTCTGAACGTAAGTCTTTGGAAAGCAAAGTTCTAAGACTAACAAATTTAAAGGAATAGTTCAACATTTTGGGAAAATGTGTTTGTTTTCTTGACAGGAGATAGATAAAAAGATGCCGCTCATGTCTGCACACTAAGTAGGCTATGTAACCCGGGCCTGGAGTCGATTAAGAAGCTTAACATAAAAACTGAAAGCAGAGGGAAACAGCTAGTCTGAATCTGTCCAAAGTTCACATCTAAAGCTCACTAATTAACATATTGTATCTCATTTGTTTAATCCTTCGATCCGTCAGTCCTTCATCCCTCAGTGGGCTTATTTGCTAGTTAACTACCGCTAAGGAAGAATCCAGCAAATAGATGCCCCCCGAAGAAATGTGAAACAGATGATTAAACATCACCGCTCATTTTACATACAGTTTAGCAACAAAACAAAATGCTACGGGAACATAACTTTTCATGTTGGTTTTGAGCGATATGCATCCCCACTAGTCTATATCGAAGACGTTTCATTTACGGGATTGTTTCAGTGCCGCCAGAGGTTCCGCCGGATGTCCCTCATTTTCGGCAGGATGTCCCTTACCTTTTGCTTTCTTTGTGTTGGCATTTTAAACTCCAGTCAATTTATGAGGACTATACTGCTCCTCACATCTCTGCAGGGTAAATCCAGACAGCTAGCTAGACTATCGGTCCAATCTGAGTTTTCACTTGCACAACTAACACAACCTTTGAACGTACACGTTTCACCAAAACAAGTTCCTTCCCGAGGCTATTTTGCACGGGCACCGTTGCTCTGTCCGGCTTAGCGGCTCCCAAGCCGATTGTTCTTGGTTTAAAGAAATGCCAGAGCATGTTTTTCTCCTATTCCGGAATGTTGTGTGGATTAGCCAGACCTTCCTCGGCAGCGCTGTGGAGACTACATCCCCACTAACCTGGAAAAAGTTTTAAACAGTAACGTTAATACTGCGTGTTGGGGTAATACTACATCTCCTGCAGGGGGGAGTCAAAGGCAGAGAGACCGCAGGGTTTGTTAACGTTAGCTTCTTGTCTCATCTGGGGTCTGAGAAACAGTAAATTTGTCAAGGTACTGTAACTTTCATATGTCACGGAACCCGCGTGAGAGCGGTTTTCATGGTAAATCGCTGCTGTTTGTCACTCTGCTTGTTGTTTATTTGGTTGCCATGACTTCGCGAGTGATGACGTCCAGACACTGAGAGAGCAGATGACCGTTCGCTTGAGTTCAGTGAAGCAAACGGCTCTGCAGACTTCATGACATTTCATGAAACGGTGAAGGAGTGGCAGCAACAATCTATTAGTGGCGGACCACACTGCCGGTTTGTGGCGTGAACACTAATCCATGCACTTACCTCACCTTCAGTAGGATTTATCTTTCTTCCCCTAGAGGCGTCATTAGTCATCACTCTGCAGGGACAAGGGACAGAAGAGCTGAGGAAACACACACACACACACACACACACACACACACACACACACACACACACACACACACACACACACACACACACACACGTTGATGGCTGCATTGATTGCAGGGTCAAAATTAAAATGGGGTGATAATGTGACCTGTTGGCCTGAGGGGATTAACTGCTAAGGTGAGAAGGATAGGACAGAAGCACACACACACACACACACACACACACACACACACACACACACACACACACACACACACACACACACACACACACACACACACACACACACACACACACTTGTTTCATTGTGAGGACCCACAATTTATTTCAGGGACAAATTGTGTTTTCCTAATGTCAAAACCTAAAACTAGGTCTAACATTTAATCTCTCTCCCTCTCTAAGATTTACCCACTAGCTCTAGAAATAACAACAACAACAACAACAACAACAACAACAACAACAAAAACAGAATTAACTTTGGACCACAAAATGTCTTGTTTTGGAGTTTTTTTTCTCTCATTTTAGCGAAGATATATGCTCTTCACAAAGATATGCCCCAATGAATCCACTATAAAATAAAACATTTCAACCTTGAATGTAATGTTTGCCTGCTTTCAGAATGGAGTATGCTAATCAGTTATTTTGCCGAATTAACTTCACATTGGCTCGACAATGAGAATACTAATATTTTGCTTCCAAGCTACTGAATATAGCAACAAGAAATGGAAAAACACTGAATCAAAATATCCATAACCTTTGCCCTTCTGCCTCTTCTTCTTCTCTCTCTCGCTCTCTCTCTCTCTCTCTCTCTCTCTCTCTCTCTCTCTCTCTCTCTCTCTCTCTCTCTCGCTCTCTCTCTGTCAGGTGGTCAGCAGAGGGAGATCATAATATCTAAATCTGACACAAAGGTGTTGATAACAGACTACAACCCCTCTAAGGACTACACTGTCAGTGTCATCAGTGTCAGTGGCAGTGAGCAGAGCAGACCTCTTCAGGGCAGACATAAAGGTGTGTTCATGAATGTTACTTCTTTGCTTTTATTCTATTCCATTGCTGTACTGTAATGTGTAGCTCCCACATACTCTGTTCTTTTCTACTGTTGTGTATGCTATTCTAGTCTGTACTGTACAGTGTTATGGTCTTCACTACTCTACTCTGCTCTCTGTTTTATTTGACACTAGAGTGTGTATACAACGACAACACTACTTTGATCTTTGTCCTTTTTTCCTCTTCTCCTTTCCTCTCCTCTCCTCTCCTCTGTTGTACTCAACTTTGTTCTGATGTGCTATACTCTACTATTTTACTTATTAAAACCATATTCTACTCTGCTCTTTTTTTAAACACGTCTCTACTGTAATCTCTATGTATCAATGTATGTGCTTTTCCTTCTATCAGTATATATAGACTCAGATAGAGAAGGGACTCTCTAAAAAAGTTTTTATTCTCTGGAATTCTGCTAACTTGTGTATGATCTGCCGCAGCTGAAAGAAGTGAGAGTGACGGAGAAGACAAGACTGAGTCCGAGAGGCTGACTGTGTCAGTTGTATCTCCTGAGGATGCCAACGAGATCTCTGGAGGTAGGACAAACACACAAAAACACAGTTTCCAGGAGAGAAGGCCATATACAAATCCTGTGCTCACATGAACATATAAATATAATTAATTGCACTGAGTAGGACTCTGCTTAAGGAGTCCTCCAGTCAGTTACCATAGTGATGTTTGGAGGAAGGAAAAACAGCCATTGTGTTCTCTTTAACACCAGCTCCATACATCAGAAAGCCAAAAATATGAGTCTGTGTCCAGTTGGATCCTACAGTCGAGTGTCCCCCCCATGCAGAGTTTGTGTGCAACCGGTTAACTGCAGTATCCCTCTTTTTAAAGCAATACCCAGATGGACTTTGGCCTGGTGGTCTACTTACCCACCAAGTGAGAGTAAAGATGCCAAAACCGTTTATGCTTCAATGGTGAATCATTCACAGTGGTGCTTTGTGGAAACTCTTTAGCATGTGTAATGGTGTATGAGGTGACTGTGACTCCTGATATTAGGCAATGAGTGACCCACGATGTTATGTTAACTTGTGTCTGTGTGGTTGCCTGTTAATTTGAGCTCTCCTCCCCAACAGGAGTGTCTGGCTTTCTGTCTGTCTGTTACTGAAACCAAGATGTTCTTTCAGTTGGCAGCATTAATGTCTTCATATTTAAGTGACTAATATTTCCACCTCTACTGAAGAGAGAAGAAAGGAATGCATTGATTTTCATCTTTAGTGTATGTATCTGCTTGCATAGAAATTGTCCTCTGTTGGTTTCTTTACATAACAACATAACTGTGAGTGCAGCAGGGAATCTTATGCAATAGTATAATTGGTCGTGTGTAGTATGGTTTTCTGTGTGTATTAGAGTAAAATTAAACTGGTAATTTGCAGACTCACACATTAACGATGCTTGTGGCTGAATTTGAGATACTATAACTGCTGCTGATGTGTGATTGTTTCTATACGATTTAAAAGTCACTTTCTGTGACAGTTTAACCATTGCTTCCAAGCCTAAAATGTACACAAAGACAGAATCTCATTACTTGGTGGTAGGGGGCTTATTATTTAAGCAGTTTTGCTTATGGCTGGTTCGTTTGTGTTTTTGTGTGCAGGGTGATCATTTATCATAGGGCACTAAGAGAAAGATATTCAGGAAGTTGCGATTATTGAATATGGTTTAAAGAAGGCCATCCTCAAGTTAACTGTATACTGTGTGTCATCATTTTTTATGGACTATAACCCTTTTATATTATTTGCACGATATAATTTCACTCTTGCTATATGTGCACTTCAGATTTGCTGATGGAGCAAGAGAGGGACGGACACACACACACACACACACACACACACACACACACACACACACACACACACACACAGACCATGTTATAAGGACACACAGAACATGTTACAAGGCTTATTTATTGACATTTCACATTCATGAATACATAATGAGTAGGCTCTTTGGTGGAGATGAAAACACATGAAAACAAATTTCATATTGACTGCAATCTCTGGTTACAATTAAAGTGGCCTTAACTCAATGTCAATTGACCTGCATACTGAGTATTGGAAAAGTATTAGATTCTAAATAATGTGTATTTATCATACCTATATTCTATTTCGACAGTTATACAAAGAGAAGATACGTTTAGATTCTTCATATCACAAACCTTTCCTTTCTGGAAAATACTGTACTGTCACTATGCACAATGCCATGTTTTAAAAAGTTAAAACAAGAGCTGAAACATAATACAAATTCAAACATTTAATGAAGAAAGAAAATAGGCCTTGTTGTTTTACCAGACATCTGAATTTCAATAGATTTGTTTTTAGCTCCCACCGACTGATTTTGTGGTTTATCGAGGCAATTCATATCACACACACACACACACACACACACACACACACACACACACACACACACACACACATACACACACACACACACACACACACACACACACACACACACACACACACACACACACACACACACACACACACACACACACACATATAGGTTTAGATCTTTGATGCTCTTTTCTTCTTCTTGCTCTCCTCCCCTTCTTCCTGTCAGTATGTAGATTAAAACTGGATTTCCGTCAGTCTGCTGTTATCAGACCCTCTCACTGCAGTAGAGGTGACCTTGATTGGTGTTCTGCTTCGTACCTGTTGGGGATTATGATAATATCCTGCTGTGCTTCAATAGAATTTGTGAATGCACCGTGTGTGTGTGTGTGTGTGTGTGTGTGTGTGTGTGTGTGTGTGTGTACGTACTGTATGTGTGTTAGTGCCTGTGTATGCAGCTTTGTGTACTATAGTGATGATAATAATATCACACTGTGGAGACTGCTCTTTTATGTTGCACTGTAATGTGTGACTGCTTCTCTTTCTCTTCCTCTCTATCAGGCTCTGTGTGTATATTTATGTTCTCTGTGATAATACTAATGTCCCACTGTGTTCCAAAGAGATGGTGTTGTATGAAGTCTCCCTCTGTGTGTGTGTGTGTGTGTGTGTGTGTGTGTGTGTGTGTGTGTGTGTGTGTGTGTGTGTGTGTGTGTGTGTGTGTGTGTGTGTGTGTATTAGCCATACTAACCCAGTCCATCACCACTTTGTTCCAAAGTAGTAATCAGCTCGCTTTCATGTCAGGGTGGTTTGTTTACAAAACCTTTCATTAACCGCTGGCTCATAGTCTCACCTCCTCTCTGATGTGTGTTTGTGTGTCGCAGACATAAGACAAGTTAGTTGTCTTTTTGTGTGCACACTACCTTTTATATGTGTGGATCACAGCTCAGTCATAAAGTATTTGCAAAGAAATTGTAGGGTCTTTTCACTCTCAAGCTGTTTTATTATAACGACAATTAGTTTAGATATATTTATACTGATATGAAAAAATTTAATAATGTGAATTTTCCTACATGAAATACAACATAATTTTGCTACGCAACTACAGATGTTACCAATATAATTTTTTCCTTACCAATTTGATACCAGTGCGTTTAAAAAAATTTAAAAAATATGATTATTATTTTCCAACAGCTGTAAAATACTAACCATGTATGGATGTGATATTATTGATATCATTTTTGTGTGGCCTGTCTCAGGTTAAACCCTTTGTAAAACATGAACAAATACATACAGAGAATGAATGCCATACTATAGAACCTTCTTTTATTATCTACTTTCATAACCCCCTTTTTCTGGTGGGATTTTCAAGTATAAAATATTGCCAAATTGCTGATGTTTTGCTAACGTTAGCTCTGACTAACGTTATACTCACCGCTAGCAGACCAGATTGCGAATTAGTTCTTCTTTACCGCTCTTTTAGACAGTAGTTGCCAGTGGCAGCACAGTGCAACTTACTGTGTAGGCTACTGTTTAAGAGCAGCAAAGAATAATTGATTTATGAGAAAGTGGCCGTTTTATCTAGGTGAAACAACTTGAAAGTTTTTTACGATACTGATATCGATTCTCAATTTGACAAGTCAAGGAAAATTATGCAGCAAACTTAAGCTTGTTATCTTTGGTTGCATATATCAAAAGGCTCGTGGCTAGTGTGTGTGAGTCTGTATGTGTGCATGGATGTTTGTAAGCATCTAAGTAAGTTGGTTTGAAGATGCTTGGATGTGTTTTAAAGTAGAGGGGAGAGGGCTTTTAGCTAAAAGAAGTGTCATGAAACTTCCTCCGCTCTCAGTAAAATAACTAGCTTGGCCACCCACTTTTGTTCTGAAGATACTCTACAAATTAGTTAACCGTATCTGGCAGAGCGTAAGCACAGGCTGCTCTGAACTAAATACAGACCATCCATTCCAGCAGCTTTAAATTAAACTAATTTTATGTCTGCTCTTGGGCTGTCATTGACTGAGTCGGGCTCTGAGCAAACAGGAAATGTTTTAAATGGATATTTTACCTTGGTTTGCAGTTCGTAGTCTGTCCAAGCTTCCCATATTGATGTCCATCATTTGTGGGTCTGCACTCTAAAAGTCGGAGTAGAGGCATTTTTTGCAACCTCTAAATCAATGAGTAATCTGAGCACCAGATTCAACTGATCACTGCTTGAAGATGTGGAGAGAATTCCTTTTCTTCTTGAATATCAGAGTTGAAGTGTCTGAATTGTGTTCCTTTTTGCTGGGTCATTGTCTGCAGAGAAAACAAGTATAAATACCTAGGCATGCTAGAATGATTTAAAAACCTAGACTATTGTGCAAGACATTCAAATGAAATCAAATTGATTTTAGAGTCAGATTGAGCCATAGTCATTTACGGTTGATATATATTCCTTGTGTACTTTTTTTTTTTTTTTAGATAATTTTTTTTGGCATGTTAGGTATTTATTTGTGACAGGACAACTTAGACATGAAAGGGGAGAGAGAGGGGGAATAACATGCAGCAAAGGGCCGCAGGTCGGAATCGAACCCGCAACTGCTGTGTCGAGGACTGAGCCTCTGTATATGGGTGTGCGCTCTCCCAGTGAACTACTTAGGTGCGCCTTGTGTACTATTTTGTTAATGAAAAACACATGTGGCCACCCCCAGAAATTATAAATACTATGAATGTTTGTTTTTTTAGCCATGCTGGCATCATGGCTCTAGAGATGGCAATGTCGGTCGGTTGATCTATCCATTACTGTACTTTGGTCCAAAAATATTATCTACGTTATTAACAGTTAGCCATTGCTGCTGGTTTCATCCCCATTTCATCCAAAATAAAGTCAGTAAGGAATTCTGCAGCCAATAACAATAATTATATTTGTTTTGCTTATTAAAACAAGAACAAATCCATTATTAGTCACCAGTGCAAGACAGTAATATATTTTCATTGGAAAGTCGCCCTAAACAATGTTTCCTAAAAAATAATAGCTATTATTTGGACAACTGCATGATATTAGATCAGGGGTGTGTGTGTGTGTGTGTGTGTGTGTGTGTGTGTGTGTGTGTGTGTGTGTGTGTGTGTGCGTGTGTGTTTGTGTGTGTGTACATAACTGTATTTGTTACAAATGTGGGTCAGTAGACTCCAGTAGTAAACCAGATGGTTGTCGCCCTGCAGACCATAAACATCTAAGAGATACTGGTTTCTCTAATCAAAGCATTGAAGAAATTCCTGTTTTCTCACCATTGACAGTGAGTTGTCACATGGCCCACTTTTGAAAAGAAGCTGTCTAAATGGGTTTCAGTTTAACTTTGGAAAAATAACCAGATATTTTTTAAATAAACTACATTGCAACATGTTTTAACAATTGCACTCTTTATTGTACTTTCCTTTACTTAAATTAAAGTTACTTAAAGGGATATTTCACCATTGGAAAGATGAATATATCTTTAAATTGGGTCACTTATGTAGTAGAAATGTATATTTTTTTTAGAAATTGGTGGCTTCTAGGCCGAGAAAAGCCAGAAAATGTGTTTTTGGCTCATGTGGATGAAAGACACCAAATCCCAGAATGCACTTGCTTCGCTGCTTTAGATTCCACTCCCAAGCCACGCCTACCATTTACAGACTGACACAATGAGACGGTCAACTCAACTCAACTGTGTTTTATTGTCATTTCAACCATATACACAAAACAACGTTTCACCGTGGCTCAAGTGGTGTTACACATTTAAAATATATAAAAACGATATTATATAAAAACGACATAAGAAATAGGCTACATTTAGTGCACACATTATAGGTTCTGTAAAGTTCAGCTAACGCATACTAGCATTAGTGCTTGGTGGGCTGTAAACACAGAGTATAAACACAGCCATAAATTTGCGTGGAATGTAGAATGGTCGGCATTTAACAGTCACAAACTCCACCAGCGGTTAGCAGTTAGTTGGATACAAGCAGCCCATTTCTGCACAAGTCCGTGTTAACACAGCCCACCTCCACTAGTCTTACTCGGTGACAGAGCAGCAGGCCTGGTAGCTGGATAGTCCGGTACACTGTTGTTCAACCATGTTTCCACAACAACAAAAACACAGCAGTCTCTGAACTTGCGTTGGGAGTTTCATTGAAGTTGGATGTAGTCCAGTTTGTTGTCTAATGAGCAGACACTTGCAAGCAGGATTGATGGAACAGGTGGCCGGCGAACGTTAGCTTTCCACCTAGCTGCTTTCCACTCCTGCACACCGCTGTCGAGGTCCCTCTCCCCAGCTATCGGCATCGGGCAACACCGCAGGCTGAGGTGCTGGTCTCCGTAGCAGGCGACGCTCGCGTAGTGTGTCGAGTATTCCGTCTGTAATAAAGTGTCCTGAATATTCTCCGATCTGTACCAATGTATCCCGGTGGTACACATGTGCGGTAGTTTGAATGCACATAATTGTTGTAAAAGTTTTCTGCTGAAAAGACGGAGCCTGTTAGTGAAGCTTCAAGATGGCTGACACTCGTTTTGCTTCGGCAAGCTTCGAGTAAAGACGACAGTCCAACCCCCTATGGGCGGGTTGAAAACATGCGGAAGTAGCTCCTACTATTGGCTGTAGTCCATTGCCTCTGGGCAAAAAATCTTCCGATGACACAAAAATCGTCGTTTTCCACCATCGGAACTTTTTTTCCAGACCCACAATACAGAGATCTTTCGTCTCCCTTTAACTAGGTCAATTTTGGTATCGATACCAATCCATTCATAAAAATGGTCAGCTTGCTTTGTGCATTTGCTTTGTAGCTTTTGTACATAAATAAATCATAGTGCCAGTCCAAGAACATACACAAACAAGTGAAAATCATTGAGCAATGAAGGGCAAAAGCCTCTCCTTTCCTTCATGCTACGGTGCCGTTTTCAATATATATTACCTAATAGGATGTGAGCCGAGTGTTGCCTTCCTCACTCTATGACTGAAGGTTTAAACCAGCACTCACACATGCAGATACACAGATTAAACCCAAGGGACAGACATAGTTAAAGTTGAACTGACGGCCAATGAGATTCTATTTACATTCACCTCTCAGATAGTGAACGAGATGGAAAGAGTGCTCATAGTATCCATCACATCTGCAGAAGGTAACAAACACACCTGGAGAACGAGGTTTCTATTTTATAGCCAACCGTAATTCCTAACATTATCATTTATTTCAGCTTTGGCACTCTCTAGATAGGTGTGTGTATGTGTGTTCATTCTTCCATATTTATCACGTTGTAATTCCCAGTTTTAACATTCATGTAGTCTCTCCATCTCTTTGTGCATGTGTGTGTGTGTGTGTGTGTGCATATCTGTATGTGTGCCGGTGTGTCTTGCTTTATTTATTGCCCTATTAGTTTCCAGAATTACCAGTTATAGACTTCCTCTGTCGTTGTGCATTTTGCCCTACAGTATATTTAATTCCTAGGCTCCCCATTCAGTCGGTGTGATGCTCAGTGGCTACACAGGATGTCAAAGGTTTATGGCCAGAGAGATGTGTCACAATGCTGACAAATGGCCAGAGAGACTGAGTAAGGAGGCCAAAACCGTTGCCACAAAAGAAAGGAGACAACTACTTTAAATACCTGCAGCCTGTTCAAGTATGTGCTGGCTACAAACTAACTTGCGAATGATGCTATCACTTCCTTTGAATGCCTCTTAACATTACGTCACTTATTTCCATTTGAGAGCAAAATGAGCCAGATATGTGTGTCATGGCTAAAATGCATGAACGGCTCCAAGAAATGTAAAACTAATGTCATAGACGTGATTCACAATTCATGTGATTCAATATGAGCTGATGTGTAGTGTGAAGGGCAAAGTAAGATGAATGTTAAAGAGAAAGTATTTAAAGAGAAAGTATTAAAATAAACCAAACTGAAAAGTGAGGCAACAAAAGGTGAACTCAGGTAAATGCCCCCCAGAGATGCACATTTCATCTCAATGGCATTTGTCTCATCTCACTTAATGCTTCACTATGCAACACATTTTGTTTTGGACATTTGCCAGCTGCTGAATTATTCCTGTTTTGAGGAACTAAAGAGAAGAAAGAAATATCATCCTCACATACGTTGGATGTACGTTCAGAGACTTGGAAGTCGATTAGCCATAGCTCATTGGGACGTGTGTGTGTGTGTGTGTGTACTAGCCAGACTTCGGTCCTTGTCCTTGATTAAGTAAGTATGGCTGAGTTGAGCTAATTATATGCCATGTGTGTGTGTGTGGATAGGCTAATGGCATTTCGGTCTTAAGTGCAGAGGTCAATTAAAATAATTAGCATCCACTTCCTCCCGGATTTTCCCAGCTATACCTCTTCTTATCTCCCATCTTCATGTTCATAAATATAAGTTATATCACACTGTACAATTCTGTGACTGTGATATGAACGACCTGGTATGTACTGCACATGTAGTTCAACCAGAAATGAGCCAAATTGACAACAATGTGATTTTAAGGAGGCAAAAAGCACTGTGCATGCAACAGCACATTTTTACATAAAGTTTATCTTTCACATTACATACATAAACTATAATGGGATTAGGTTATTGTAGAACAAACTGCAGTTAAAGAAGAATAAATGCAATACCTAGCTGGACATTTGATATGTGTCATTAGAAGTGACACATTTAGAATCAAAGTATACCTTGAATGCCCTTTCATAATTTACTCATTTAGCCCCTCTTCTTTTATTACCTCTTCATGCCCTTTTACACGCTTTCTGTTTCTCCACTTTGTTTTACGGCCTGACCTTTCCTCTTTTGTCCCCTAAGCTCTCTTAAAGGACAATTTTTGTCAATCCTGTCCTTTTTTCTTGATATTTCCCCTCTTTTGATTTCTGTAGTTTTACTTTGTGGTTGACAAAGCACATTGAACTGTTGTTTGAGGCACATTCATTGCTCAGAGGATCGTGGTTTAAAAACTGATATTGTATCAATAGTGGAATATGGGCAAATCTTTGTTTTGCATACATTTCCATGATTTTTCAGTGGCTTGTAATAACTAGTTTAGCTGCAGTAAATCCTCCTTACACAGTTTCCTGACTCTACCACAGAAGTGCTTAAGATGACTGTACCTTCTTTTGAGTTGATGATTATATACATCTGTCAAATAAATAGTTGCTTGCTTGACTAAGACTAACCACGAAATAGAAGCAGGGTGGACTGTCCCTCCTGCAGAATTAATAAGTAAGCCAGTATTGTATTGAATAGTGACAAAAATAAAACCTTGTTTGAGAGCCACACCCATCTCTCTGAGGTTCTTACAATGTGTGCATGGAGCTAAAAAATAACCAGACATGATAAGAGGGACTCAACTTTCAACACAGTTCACAAGTGTGTTTGTTTGTGTGTGTGTGTGTGTGTGTGTGTGTGTGTGTGTGTGTGTGTGTGTGTGTGTGTTTGTGTGTGTACAGACAAAGAGATTAGATGGAGACAAACAGAAAGAAAAGAACAAGGCAAGGCAAACAGAGACAGGTAGAGATGGAGTGACAGATTCAGAGGTAGGGAGAGAGACTGTTTATAGACAATGTTTTGCTTTCAGCATACATATAGAGTTTGTTCTGTCAGTAGTCTGTGTATTCAGCGAAACGGAACAGAACAAGACAGTGGATTAAAGATCAGGAGACCAAGAAGGGAAATGTCTCCGGTGGAATGTCACAAACCGCCTAAAAACAGCTGTCGGATTACACCTTAAACCCCACTGGATAACACACACACACACACACACACACACACACACACACACACACACACACACACACACACACACACACACACACACACACACACACACACACACACACACACACACATACACACACAGGCCTACAGGTCTCACAGATGAATATGAATTTTTGCTGAGTTGCTCTGAGGGCCACTGAGCAAACCACAGGTGTATCAATCTGCTGTCTGTCTCTTGATTGAATAAACAAGCCAATAACACAAAAAAAATCTGGTTTATTGTGTGAAACAAAACTGCTGTAGGCAGGCTAAAACAGCTCTCTGGGTTCATGCTCAGGTTGTTGTGACATTGAGATGGTCGCTAGTACTATTTTTTGTAGTCTCGCTTTGCCAGACCCTCCTCCAAAGCGCGCTGAAGGAGAGTCTACTCCGCAAAGCATTCGGGGATGGAAACATCAAATACATGCATTTGGTGGAATTTTCTGCAGCACTGGAGCAATTCCGGAAGTGGAACGCGAAGGATATAGACTATATTTGTTGTAACTACTGCAGCTACTACTACTACTACTGCTACTACTGTATTGATTCTTTTCCAATGCCATTGTTGTCAGGATTTTGACAAAAACAATCTCACCTTGACATTCATTTAGTAGCTGTTCTGGAAGTTTTGTTCATATCACATTAACTTGAATTGTAGATGTTTAAATTACCATTTTTCTGTGCACTTTTGTCCATGTTGATTTAATAGTTGAGCATTTAAGTTAATTCTTGACTTTGGAAACAGCATTTGACAAAACAATTCTCATATTTCACAATCTTAAGGTCCAAGTAATGCTCTTTTTTTAAAGCTATAGTTCGTAGTTTCTGTCACCCCCATGAGGAATTGTAAGTAATGACAACAAAACAGTCGGCTCGTCCACATGGTACAAGCCTTCCGTAATTGCGCATCGCCCCCACCCCTCCCCAACGCAGTTGCTAGTAGCCAAGGAGAACAAGGAGAATTAAAAAAACATGATGGACTCTTCAGAAGAGGTAATTATCTTCACTTGAGTTTTTGCGCGTGAAAGTCGCCAGGCGTCATAATCTTATGAATCAAAAAGTTACGCACTAAAGCTTTAAAGGACAACCCTGACATATTGGGGGAAAGAAATACAGTGACTCTCTTAGTAAAAAGACTGGTAGCAAGGGGAAAAATATAGTATTTATGATGTCTTCAGACAACTCCAAATTATGAAAATAAGTGCCCCACCATTGAATCATTTTAAAAATCTGCAGGTTAAAAAAAACAACAACAAATATCTGTGATTTTCTTGTTGTTTGGAATTCTTAACTAAATGCTCTGTAAATTTGCAGGTACGGAACACATTGGACATATATTATCTCCCGGGAAGTGAGAATAATGGAATTTTTGTCTCTTCTTTGGCACGTGGTTAAACAGCTAAACACTAAGTTATGATATGGAAAACTGCCTCTTTAAATGGCGGAGCACTTAGCAAGGCACACCTACACATGAGCAGATGAGGTGGAAAGGACAGTGTACATTTTCTCTACAACATAAAGGAAATTGCTGATTTTGAAACAATCGGTTCTACATTTTAAACAGCAGGCAGGAGAAATAGATCTTATTAAAATCCATCCTGAAATGATATATTGAGGAAACATTTTACAGGGGTTCACAATGAGAGAGGCAGTGTACTGTATAATATTATCATTTCACGTAAGTGTGTTTTAATATTGAGTGGATTATTACATCAAAATCAAACATATCAACAACTATTTGGGAATAAATGTCCAATTATTTTTCTAACAAATTAGCCTCATCTCGGAGGTGAAGTGCTCTTCTAAAAGCAGGTTCATGGGGGAATTAAACCTTTGCTAAAACAGTAAGGGAAATATTCTCACTAATGTGGGGATTGTCGCTGCTACTATCCATCTATCTGCATGCCCGTTACTGTTCTTAATGTCAATTCCAGACACTGAAACACAATCACAGAGGTGGGGGAAATAAAACTTAACTAGAGAGAGATTGAAATGACAGCACACTCTGTCTGATCCCTGGCTAAATAGAGGTCAGCAATAAATCAAGGCTGGCTAGGAAGAACTACTGTTAATGAGAACAGAGTAGAGGGAGGAGGGAGAGGGTGGAATCGTTTTTTTTTAAACAAGATAAGAGCGTGTGTTTTAAGATGTGCTGTGTGAGTCTGTATTTATTTGGTTGTATATTGTGCATACATTACTTTCCCAACTATAGCCATATGTTTGAGTGTTTGTGTTTCTTCCAGGGAGATTACAAAGAAATCTGCTTTGCTTTAATCAATCTGGCCTGTTTTGCAATAACATGTAGCCTATATGTGCATGTGTTTAAACCTCTGTGTGCTTTATTTGTGTGTTTGTGTACTGCTACAGTACAAGTTTTACTACTACTAACTGCGACTTCTACTATTTGTCTATAGCATCTCTCTCTTGTAGCTCCCAGTTCGGTCTTTGTCGCTGCATGTCTTTCTTTGCTCTGCTACATAGAAGGTGCGGCCAGCCAACAGTGGCTTCCATTGTTGCGCTCACATTTTTAACACCCATTTCTCAACTCCCACACAAGTTAATTCAATTGTCTAGGAGCCACATACTTTTTTCCCACAGCACTGCAGACTGCACTGTGGGCTGAGTTGTAAAATGTGGTCGCTCACTCTCTTGTGGACACCAGGTGGACGGTCTGTCTAATCATGTGCTCGCATGCCAGTTATTGTGGGTGCTTGTCCAATTGTGTACTCGCATGTAAATAGGTTTGGTGATGGCAGCGCCTTTTTCTAATTACGTACTTCTATGCAAATAAGGTTCAGATGTAGTTCAGCCAACCTTATGGTTCACAAACAGTGAATATAGAGCCATATCTACACAAATCTGCAAATTCAGCTTGATGACATAAAATGTTTGAGCAACACTGGTAGGCAACAGGGCTGGATGGTTTTGTGCCTTTTCCGTTTAATCAATTAAAATGACATCATTTCAACATCAACATTAGAGCCTTCTTTACAGATGATATTTTGTCATGTCACAGTAGGAAAAGCTAAGGTTTAAATAATAGAATTAAAGACGGCTCAATTTAATTTGGCTGTTTCAGTTTCAGGGTCCAGGTATTGTGCATGCTGGCTCACTGTCACACTGTCATGGCTTACTGGGACAATTGAACAGAATGGAGCCATCGTTAATGTAATCAGTAAAACTTGCAGTGAAAAAAGCCTCAGCCGAGGTTGTGGATGAGCGTGTTTACCTGGTTGTAAGTGTAAATTGATTATGCTGCAAATGAAACCACGTATTTCTGGTTATACCTAAATCTATATAAAAAAGACAATTGCGCCTATGTTTACAAACAACCGGAACATTAGTTTCATTTTTGAATTTGCAAAACAGCTGTTGAAAATAATGTAATTTCTTTGCTACTGTTACGAGCTACGGTTAGCAGCTATGCTAGTCACATTTAGCTATCATAACCAAAGTAAATAATACATTAGATATCGAGCCATAGACTAACACAAGTTTTGGACACAGAAACATTTGCTGTTTAGACAGCCACTGTCTTGTTCATGTTAACGCTGTCTTCTTGCTTGTTTTTTGAACAATGTTTGAATTAAGCCAAAGAAAGTTGGCTTTCAAACATAAACACTTTGTTTTGATTAATGTCCATGGTTAAACCCGCTGTAACATAGTAGGCAAGTAAAGCTCAAATACTTGGTTCCTCTAGCTGGCTGTGGTGTAAAACGCTCTCCAGCAGAGAAAAGGAAACTAGCCAAGCTCTTCTGCAGTAGTAGTATTTCTGCCATCCATCATGGGCGCAAATCTGATCTAACAGTAGGGGGGGACAATAAACATAACATTTCTGAAGAGCAATTTTTGAAGGGGACACAAATAATACAGCCAATTATATTTGTAGAGGACATGTGTACACAAGCCACAAAAATACCTTAAAACATAATGACTTATTTTGAAAAAGTGTCCCCATATAAAAGAAATACAATACTTGTATACACTTGTTAAATTAGCTGATCATAATGTAAATTAGTAAGCCACTAGTAAAGCTCATCAAATATGAATTAGGTTCATAGGTTCACCCCGCGGTCATATTATAATTATAAAATGATCTTGCGTCCTCTGCATAAATATTAGGTTTCTTCTGGGACAGAGGATATATAGCTATTTAACTGCAGCAAACCCACTGATCAGCCACTTCAAACACAACTGTGGATCTTTAATATTAACCCTAATATCAGTTCACACACACATAACGTTAGACTTATCGCCGTGGTAACGTTAGTTGTAGTGGTTGCATTTCTATCCAACAAGCTATTAAACAAGCTAGCTAACGTTATATTATATTACACTAACATAGCAAACTTTTTGTCATAACTAATTCATTAATTACTCAGCATCGTTTCTGTTTGAGAGAAGAACAACTTCATCCGATGTATAATGTGAATAAAATAGCCTTGAACCGCCTACTTACTAGCTACATTCCTGTCACTACCGATGTGACTGTGAGTCGAGTGCAGATCCGATTCCTAACATACAGCCGCAGTGGACCAAACCACTGTGAGGAAAGGGAGGGGGGGGGGGGGGGACTCAAAATATTACTAAACTTAAAAAGCATTTTTTGGGGTTTGTATTGTTTTACTACTTACACAGATATTTTAAGTATACATCATTATGTTCTTTACATACACAGCATTGTTTTAATGATAATTTTAGGGGGGGACAACCCTTAGAAGGGGGGTGGGGGTCCTGACCCCCCCACCCCCCCTGGGATTTACACCCTTGCCTCCATGATGTTAGAAACATCAAAAGGTTGTTAAATGTAATACAGATACAAAGGTTTGGAAAATTATTCAGCTATAGCTATGTCATATCTATTTGTCAAGTGTCCCTTTAACTCTTACCTTTATCCTAGCATCAAATCTGACCTTAACTGTAACGTCTCTACCAATAAAAGGCCTGTAAATTTGTCAGCACTTGAAAAGATTTTCCAATTTCTTTCTGTCCTCATATGAACATTTGCATCCCCTTATGAATAGACATACAAGAACACACACACATATAGTAGGATCATTAGTGGAGTTTAAGAAAGATTTCTATGCCTAACAAAGCCTATTAGTTAGCTGCAGAGATGGACAGAGTGACATGAGAGAGAGGCAGAGAAGAACAGCATTAACCGTAGACTTGGACAAAGGAAAGACTTGGCATCACAAAATCTGTCAATATATCTGCTGTATTTTATCAAACCCAAATACAGCGTGTTGCTCGCTCCCTGGTTTTATTTCTTCCTTCTTTACTTGTTTCCCTTCCTCCCGTTCACACTTGTTTCTCCTTGATTTGCACATAGACACAGTTAGCCACTGTTCCCCAGTAACTGCACTTTGACCTGCAGCAAAGGCGTTAGACGGGAAGAGAAGAGGGGGGAAAGAGGTAGAGAAGAAGAAAGGCAGATGGGGCTTAGAGGGAGTAGTAGGACCTTTGACAAGTCTGCTATTGTCTGGCAGTAAGACAGAGCAGGGGAGAGGGATTCAATAGCAGCTACAGTAGGGGAGACCAGGGACAGTTGCAACACTGTTTGCAATTTTTAGCAATACATCAAAAACCATTTACGCTGGAATAACCAATTTGAAACAAATCCTCCTGAGATACTGGAAGCATTCTCGCTGACATTGTTTGGAGGTAAACACCATTGTGTGTGTATCCCTCTGTCTCCCTTAACTATATTATTTGTGTGAATGTGTTTGTTCTACACACATCTGCAACCTGATTGCTGAAGTTATTCTGATGTGATAGTGGATTATTTTTAACACTGAGGATATTTTATTTTTGAAATTGTTCATTACCAAATCTATTCAGATAGACTCTACAGGGTGGAATTGTTTTGTTACAGGACATGAAGTAAAACCGATGAGGAAAAAATAATAATAAAATAATAAAAAAACATGTAATATTTAATTAACACAAACCTACATTACATCTTCTGTAGCTTGAAATGAATGAGTACACAGATACCAAAGTTGCAAAAAAATACATTAAAGTGCTCATATTATGCTTTTTGGCCTTTCCCCTTTCCTTTATTGTGTTATATATCTTTTTTTTTATAGGTTATAGGTTTACAAAGTGAAAAAGCCCAAAGTCCACCTCAAAGGGACTTACCATCTCCAACAGAAAACACTGTTCACAAACTGCTCCAAACAGCTCTATTGTAGTCCAGCCTTTACTTCCGCCATGAACGTGCATCACTTTGTAACACGTTATAATGCTCACCTAGCTGCTAGCATGGCACGCCCTCATACTCTGCTTCTGACTGGCTAGTAGTCCTTACCTAGCTACTGCGCATGTGCGACTTCCAACAAAGATGGAACAGAAGTGAGATGCCTCACTCTGTAGCTAAAACAGAGAGCTCAACACACAGGGTGAAAAGAGGAGCTGCAGCAATGTGCAGCACAACAAAAATATGGTGATTTTTGAAAATGAAACCACATAAAACTATTCTGGTACAACCTCTAAATACAATTATGAACCTGAAAGTGAGCATAATATGAGCACTTTAAAGTTTGTGAGGTTCTTCAGCAACTTCCATTTATCTGTCCAGTCGGTTGACTGGCAGAAAACTGTGCATAATGTAATGCACACACAGATATGAAAACACGCAACCTGGGCAGAATGAAAAAACAGTAAAATCATGACTCAAGGTTTCATGTTTACTGAGATTGATTATCTACCTGTGGCAATTCTGGAAGTTTTTTTCTCAATCTATATAAGGATGAATGGCAGCAAATTCTTTCTTCATGAATAAACGGCCCTCGATAGCCAACTAAACTGACTGTTTACAGACGTCAGGGGGGATAATGTGAAGGCGAGGGGCAACCTTGATTATTGGTTCATGTGTAAAACACCAGTGTTATGAAGGACGTTCTCAACACTGTGCCAACAAAAGATTATGGAATGACCAGTGAGCTGTAATTAGCTGTAATTACGACCCTCTAATCCTTTGTTTACCATCTCCTTCGTCTGACTTGATGGCTTTTCACATTGCACAGAACCCACTCTCTCTCTCTGACTCTTTCTTTCTTAACCATTAGGTTCATCATCTCTCTATTTACCCACAGTGTCAACAGCAGTTACTATAGATACTAACACCCCCTGAATGGCTCTTGCTTTTTATCATAGAATAGCTCCTCAGCTTTTCCTTGTGTATATCGCTTTTAAGGGAGCCTTCCCAGTGCTTAGTCATGGTTCTTTCTTTCGATTCTTTAACCTTAAAGTTTCTTTAAAGGCCATGCTTGTTTGTTTTGTAAGAAGGAAACTCGACAAAGAATAATCTTTTCACTCTTTGGCTTCTCAGCCTTTTTGCCATTTTGCTGAAACTCTCAAACTAAGAAATCTCTTTTCTTTTCAGTATAATAATTAAAATTATTTTCTTGCCCAGGTTAGGCCACCCTAGTGGCCATCATATACAATCAGTTGTTTGAAAGAGTGCTCTTCCTCCTTAAAAAAAACCTGTGACCAACTGAACCTTTAAGGATACAGTCATAATCATCTTGGCTTTTTCAAAACATTAGCAGAAGAGTATTTTATAATAGCATGTCAGTCTTTTATGCTTTGCATTTGCAAATCAAAGATTGTCATCAGCTATCTCTTGTCCTTGTTGTCTTCTCTTCTCCGTCTGCCGTCTGCAGCAGATGGATAGTTCAAACAGTGAGACAGACACAGACAGCAGACAGAAGGCTCTGTCTGGAAAATCACTTCTTGAAACAAATTCCTACGTGGCTTATTGTTACACTATGTGTCTTTTATGAATTTCAATCTTGAGATAGTGTTGGCCTGACATGATAGCCACAGGTGGTACAATAAATGTTCCATATATCTTTCCCGGGAAAACAAAAACAAAAAAGATTGCTTGCCAAAATACTGCAAGTCTCAGCTCTTTCTATGTTCCATCTTGTTCTTCTCAGTTGTTGTTCACTTCAGAGTCATTCATGCTAGTGTGGATTTCTGACAAATAGCCATTAGACTGGGGAGGATAATTTCCCTTTTGCCACCTAATAGCGTCTTTACTTTTTTTATTTGGATTATTTTACAGGTGATAGTTGACAGTGTACAGAGAGGGGAACACAAGGAAAACAACATTCAAACAAAGGTTGTGGGACTCACCCAGGACATTGCAATTACCCAGTGTGCACCTGCACCACAAAATTAACATATGTTGCCAAAGCATAGTGAGAAATTGAACCTTTCACTTTGCAGTCCTAATCGAGATATTAAAATAAGCTAGTCCCTTTTGTGTTCAGTTTGGATTGGTTTTGGTGAAATTATTAACCAGCAGCAGTTGAATAATCTACTCATATGACATCTCTCCATTCATCTTTGTCTTAATATCTTAAACCTACTTTTGTGAGCAGAAATGCAAAGTAATAATTCTCATTTCCTACAGTCAGCATTCTCTTTTTTGCCTTTCTTCATTAAAACATAAATGTCCAATCTGATCAGCATGTTCTGGATTATTCACTATTACTTTTGTAGACAGACGAGGGATTATAATGCAACTTTAAGTGGGTGTATTCATTTTAAGGATATCATACAGGGCAGGATGACAAGATATACAGTTATGGAATTATGATAAATTAACAAGTGTGTGTGTGTGTATGTATGTGTGTGTGTGTGTGTGTGTGTGTGTGTGTGTGTGTGTGTGTGTGTGTGTGCGTGCGTGCGTGCGTGTGTGTGTACATGACTGCTAACAATATTGACTCATATATAGCCTCACTATTATTTTCAGGTGGAGATTTTGCTTTAAAGCTGTCTTTCAAGTGAAAAGTGAGTTAGTTTCCATAATTTCAGGAAGAGCAGGCACCACAGAGTTAAAAGGAGGCTCTCAAGATGGCTGTAGATTTACGGGTTATATTGTGTATTACTGTATGCAAATTAAATAGTCTGTGTCTTTTTTACATGATTTCTAATTTTCTGAGTTTTGTTTTTGGCTGTTTGGTTTACAGTGTGTGTTTTGTTCAATAAAGAAAACCTGAAACCTGTAGACTTGTGTGTTTTCTGAGTTTTGGCTGAGAAGCCTGCACATCAAATAGAAAACATTATGTTTTCAATGGAGTTATCTTTTCAATTACCCATTTATTATCCTTTATCCTGTCTGTTTGTCCCAGACTGTAGTTAAGTTAAAATTAATGTCAGTCTGTCTTTTCTCCTACTTTTAGTTGATCAGTTTGTGTGCCACACTGAGGCCATTGCAGACATCGTGATCCTGGTGGACGGCTCCTGGAGTATTGGTCGGCTCAACTTCCGACTGGTCCGCATGTTCTTGGAAAATTTGGTCAATGCCTTTGATGTTGGCATCGATAAGACAAGGATAGGTGGGTCCCTGCTACTTTCAACAGATGGGCACACCATGTGACCAATATGGTCTTCTGATGTTTGTGTCCATAATTCCCCTTTTTGCTTCAATAATTTTTTTTTAATGTTTGCATATCAGCTTTATTGTTTGTGTGTGTGTGTGTGTGTGTTTGTGTGTGTGTGTGTTTGTGTGTGTGTTTGTGTGTGTGTGTGTGTGTGTGTGTTTTGTAGGTCTGGCTCAGTACAGTGGTGATCCCAGGATAGAATGGCATCTAAATGCTTTCTCCACGAAAGATGCCGTCATTGATGCCGTTAAGAACCTGCCATACAAAGGAGGAAACACTCTCACAGGTGCTAGATTTTACTGATACTACCATTTTGTTTTCCTTCTTTTGATTTTGCTCTTAAATGGCTTTTTCCCTTTTTTTCTGACTTTCTCCTTCCATCCACCAGGCCTTGCTTTGACCTATATCCTGGAGAACTGCTTCAAACCTGAGTCTGGCTCACGGGAGGGTATACCCAAGATTGGGATCCTCATCACAGACGGGAAGTCCCAGGACGATGTCATACCTCCTGCAGAGAGCCTGCGAAATGCTGGGGTTGAGCTGTTTGCTATTGGTGAGGGACGACACAAATACACACACCTGCAAAAGACATTAAGTCTGAGGAAGAGTCAGATCTGTGCAGCAATGAGTTAAAAACCACTTCCTGTCTCTTTAAATCCTGTCAGTAATGTTTCTTTGAACTGATGTTAGTTAATTCTTTACTGTCCTGCTGTGCTATAATGCATGTATGTAGAATAGATGTTAAAGGAGAATTTCTGTATGTTTTCAACCTGGACCCTATTTTCCCATGCATTTGTATGTAAGTGACTAATGTGAACAAAAATCTTTAAAATTTTACGGGACAATAGTGACCGTCGATGTAAGTCCACTAAAAGTGCTTGTTTTTGCCTCTGGCTCAGATGTTATTATTAGTGTCTGACTACATTAGGGAATGTGTGGAAAAATAGGGTCCAGGTTGAAAAATACCAAAATTCTGCTTTAAGGCTGACAATCACACGTCTAATACTGGTGTGGTCACTATATGTAATGCTACAAATCATATGTCTGACCTTCCTTTCAAAGGTGTTAAGAATGCTGATGAGAATGAGCTGCTCTCCATCGCCTCAGAGCCGGACAACACTCATGTCTACAACGTGGCCGACTTCAACATCATGAGCTCCATTGTACAGGGTCTGACCAAGACTGTGTGTGAACAAGTGGAGCTGCAAGACAAGGACATCAAACAGAGTAAGGGCCGGGTTATACTAGAAAAGAAGTGTTTCGAATGACGTGTTGTCCATCCAAGTGGGCCACACTGGGCGACGGCGTGAAAAGCCAGCTGTCATAGAGACAGGGGGACGGAATATAATTTAAATACGGAGAGAAATGGCACACATTTTCTTTTCATTGTCTCTTCTGGAACGCATTTACTCTATACAGTGGTGTACTTGGTTGTTCATTTGATGGCAGAAATAGTTGTGTCAGTCGCAGTAGTTTAAACTCTGGGTCCTTTCTCACCTTCACACAGAGATTAATTTTTGTGCAGATAGTATAATAACAGTAAACCCATTTAAGGGAGCGATAGCTTTAACTATTAACTATTTGCAAGTGTGATCACTTTGGCTATCCTTGTATCAATGCATGACTGGATTATAAAATGTCACATTGAAATGACAAGCAGCTGTAGTTGTGGAGAAGGTTTTATTTGGAAGTGTGAATCTGGATATTTAGAACGAGCTTGAGTGCCAGAGATTGTGGTCCTTAATGCAAAGTTTCTCTGTAAGGGAAGATGATGTCATATAACTCATGAGGTCATTGATTCACAGCCAAATAGAAAATTAAAAATCCTGCCACAAAATTATTTTAAGACACATCCTTCTCTTTCTCCATCCTGTTCCTCTTTCTCACTCTCTCCTTCAATAGGTTTTTATTTCTACGGAAATAAAGATGCAGTATGGAAAAACAAGAAAGAGGATGTCTTTAAAGAGACATGAATCCAGTCTAATGTGTTTTGATTATATTTCAACACTATCTCCTTTACTCTGATCCTCAATGCATGTGTGTTTTCCTACTTAATAGTTACTCACTGGGAGTCATTTTATGTAATCAAATGCAATCTGTTTTCTTATCCTTCCCTTTTTCCTCTCCTTTATAACTTCAGAACAGACACCAGAGGAGACAGGAGCGCCGCTTGAGCTGTTGACATCAGAAGTCACGGCTAGGAGCTTTAGGGTTTCATGGAGCCACGCCCCCGGAAACGTAGAGAAATACAGAGTGGTTTATCACCCTGCTAGCGGAGGAGAACCACAGGAGGTAAATGCTGTGTCTTTTTTCTTTTACTAAGAACCCAACTTAATTTACTGTAATAATAGTGTTGTATTAGGACAAGCTGAAGGAGTAAACAACCACTTCAAACAAAGGTATCACTACATAAAATTAAGGAATATCCATGTCATTGCAAGCACACATTGCAGTTTACTGTTATCTGAAAGCTATACATGCATATGTGTAGACGCACAAGCAAGACCTAAAAATACTGAGATCAAGAGACTCAGGGGAGTAGTAGGAGCTCAGAGAGGGGGGCGTGGGGTTAGGCTGCAGTATGCTCTGTTTTTCCATCATATTTACTACAGCAATGGGAGTTACTGTATCTGGAGTCTTTGGGCAAGTGTATGGATTGAGATTGGATTGATTCAGTTTTTCCCTGAGACGCTGGTGGTATCATTCATTCATACCTCTCCCACTCATTCCTCCATTCACAACTCCCCTGAACATCCGTGCAGGTAAAGAAGGCTCACTAGAAATTATACTCTGGCTGATAGAGGCACCTGCCTGATTTTTCCAGATCATTTGACCACAGAAGCCATTAAATCTTTTTCTTAGCTTGGTTTACGGGGACCAGATGTTCCATGTGAGGAGACCTTTCCAGCTGGCTCAGCCCAGACCTAATCTCTATCACAACTGTCATCCATATAGATCATGATGAGAAAATATTCTTTTGCTTTATCCCATTCAATAAATCGATTCTGTTCCCCCTCCTTTACCATTATCTTTCGATCTCTCTTCCCTGCCCTGCCTTCCTCTTTTTTTTTACTCCCTTCCATTTGTTATTTCATCCCTGCTATTTTTTGTCCTCTACCCCTCCCTCCCCCTTCTCCCATCCATTGCTGCACACCATCTCTGCTTTCTGTCCCTTCCATCTATCTTTCACACCCCCTCTCCCTCACCCCACTCGTGCTGTTGGCCCCCAGGCTGTAGTGGACGGTAGTGAGACTTCAGTGGTGTTACAGCATCTCACCTCTCTCACTGAGTACCATCTGGCTGTGTTTGCTGTGTACGCAAACGAGGCAAGTGAAGCTCTCAGAGGATCAGAAACAACCTGTAAGTTTATTATGACACACACACACACACACACACACACACACACACACACACACACACACACACACACACACACACACACACACAGAGAGAGAGAGAGAAATGTACTTACAAAACCTCACACCAATGCTTCAGTCAACATCTAAAGTCACAAGTTGATAATAATGGCTTAAAAGTTTGACTGCCATGGAAGCCAGACATATTGAAAATGACGCCCCCATGATGCACTAAGATAAAAGCATCTGGGAAGACAATACAAGCGGTTTTGATCTAGACCAACTGCAAACAATTGGTTTATTAGAATGAGGCCTCCTTGATTGAACTGTGCTGTGTGTCTGTGTGTATGTAGTGGCCCTTCCCACAGTGACGGCCCTCCAGCTGTTTGATGTGACTCACAGCACAATGAAAGCAAGATGGGACAGTGTGGATGGCGTTTCTGGCTACATGCTGCTGTATGCACCGCTTACAGATGAGGGAGACCTGGACGAGAAGGAGGTAGTGAAAGAAAGAAACAGATAGATAAAGAGGGAAAAAACAGATATATTAAATAGATAAATGCTTATTCAATGTATAGTTTTAAACAGCAACTTGGCAGCTGAGAGTCAGTTTTGTTTTAAATGCTGTAATGTGTGCATTTGTGCGTGTTTGTCTCCCAGGTCAAGGTGTCGGATGCAGTGACAGAGCTGGAGCTGGATGGGTTGACCCCTCGCACTGAATACACCGTCACTGTTTATGCCATGTATGGGGAGGAGGCCAGTGACCCTATTACAAACCAGGAAACTACATGTGAGTAATGCACATGCACACACATACCATTTTTAACTTCTGTCTCTCATTCTGAACCTCTATCCTAACCATCACCTAAATTAAATACTAATCTTATCTGTAAAATCTGGTTATCTGATTCTCACAAAGCAAGAAGCGCAAGAACATACAAACACACATCAACCACTTGCTCTCTCTCTCTCTCTCTCTCTCTCTCTCTCTCTCTCTCTCTCTCTCTCTCTCTCTCTCTCTCTCTCTCTCTCTTTCTCTCTCTCTTGCAGTACCACTGAGTCATCCCAGCAACCTCCAGTTCTCTGACATCACTCACAACTCCGCCCACATCAGTTGGGACCCCGTGCCTGGAGGAGTTAAGGGTTATCGCATCATGTGGGTCAAGACAGATGGACTAGTCACGGAGGAGGTGTGTGTGACACGCGTGGCTCTGTGATTTTATGTTTTATGTGCATTTTTAGATTCAGTATATTTGACAGCATTTATATCTGCGAGAGTCTGTGTCTTGATGAGAAGAAGTGAGAAAAAGAGGAAGGAAGAATAGAACAAAAAAGAGATTAATTAGGGATTAGTAGGGATTGTTCTTCTTACTATGAAAAGGTTAGACTGGAATTAGTATTGAGCACTGATATAAATCAGCTTGGAAAATATTCAGATTGCAATCTTCACAGGAGTGAATAGTGCTGTGTCACAATCTATCCCCTAACATTTATGTCATCTTTTTGGCTTACTGCCTTTGTGATATATTTGTGTGTGGATATGTTGTGTGTCTCTGTGTGTTGTGCAGGTGGAGGTAGGTCCAGTGAACTCCTATGACCTCAGTGAGTTGACGTCTCTGAAGGAGTACTCAGTGGCCATCTTTGCCCTGTATGATGAGGGCCAATCAGAGCCACTCACAGACGGATTCACTACCAGTAAGTTGCTTTTTGGCTGTAAGGATACATAAGAAAATACTGCAGTAAGTTAGTTTAACCAATGTTGGCACCAGTGGTACAGTAATTATCAAGTCCATCTGTTTTACTGTAGTCCAGTTTGTCTTCCTCATTGGTGTTTCAACATTTACCTATTGCCATCTCTGCTAAGGACAATTGTGTCTCAATTTCCTGAAAATAGTTGTATCAGTACCATTAGAAGGCAAACCATTTCTCTTGTAGTGCCAAACAGTGTTGAATTCTGTTACCCCAACTGGGCAACTTCTGCTATTTTGGCGGTCTGCCCATCTCATTTACACCTCCGCATAATAGCTCAGTCGCATTAAAAGGTCATTTCACTGTCCCTTACTATTCCGTCACGCTAACAGATATCGATTTGTAACAATATCCATTTAAGCAACAAGCAGTTGGGCTCCAGGGCTGAGTCAGCTAAAGGAAATGTATTTCTGGAAAGCAACTATTAAACTACTCACTCTTAAGGACCATCTCCTGGCAAACTTTGTTGAATGGACCAGGTTTGAGAAAGGGGGCTTCATGAACTAATGCACTTTAAAGGTTTTTGAGTGGAGGTGTGGGAAATGATGGGAACCTGCATGATAGGAGTTCACACCAAAAGTGTTGTTGTAAGTTTAGATAATTGCTTAATAAACAGTTTAAACTTGTGCAGTACATTAGCCACTAAAGTCAGGAAAGTACCAGTTTATTATCCTGGTCACTGATTGTACCATGTTCCTAACTAAAGCTGCTTAGTGGGAGGCATCATGAGGAAAAACTAGTGCAGAACACTGTGGAAATATCACAAAAAAACGAAGAAATGATATGCCATTGACAAGGTAAAACAAAAAGAAAAGAAAGCTCTCTGTCTACCTCTTAGCTCCAGTTCCTGGTCCTTTGGATCTACGCTCCAATGATGTTGGCATAGACAGCTTTCAGGTCATCTGGGATCACTCAGCCAATGACATCATCCTCTACAGACTCTCCTGGGCACCGTTCACAGGTGGCGACACAAAGGAGGTCAGTACCAATAAAATACTGTATGTGAAAGGTGTTTGTTTGTGTTTTTGAGTCCTTGGTGCAGCTATAAGCTAGCCTCAAACTTCTCTTCCTCAAGATATTACACCAATCTATAATTTAGCATCAAAAGATTAATAACCTGCATGAGCTCAGATTTTTTTTTTATTTAGCCAGGGGTCCACGTATTATCTCTATTGCCTGCACTACATATGCTCAGATAAAGGGGAGCCTGTACTTTATAGAATTGCATATAAGCTTAACTATACTACTGCTAGCTGGTAAAACCCCTGGCATGGCTGAGTATAAATAAAGGCTGAACAAATCTACAAATTAATGGCTTGGGTGTTTTATTACCATGATCTGGGGTTTAGAGACAGCTGGGCGGCAGCGATAGAGCCCTTAGGTCTGTAAGAGTGAGTGCGTGTCTGTGTGTGCAAGCTGTGTGAGCGTGTCTGTGTATTTGTGTATTTTGCTGAGAGTCATCAGAGCTGAAAATAACACTCTGGGGAGTTGGAGAGGTGGGCTGGTAATTCTGCCAGAATAGAGAAAGGGATACATGCAGCTTTTCTCTGTCTCTCACCCACATACTCTACACATGTACACACACACACACACACTCACACACACACACACACACACACACACACACACACACACACACACACACACACACACAAACAAACATTTACATCCTCCACCAACCGACCGCTCTGTATTGTTATATCTGAGAGGAGAATAAACATAATACAGTCAAACAGCCACACAGACACAGACGTACAGAGTGAACGATTACCCAGATCAAAACTTGACAGTTTTGATAATCTAGGGCTCCATGAGATGAGTAAATGATATAATTGATGATCATGCTGTTTTGTTTGGATACATTTGTTTTTCTAGCATCCTGATACCTTTTTTAATAGCAGATTTGGGCTTGTTTTGAACTCTTTGTTAATCAATAAAATGTCTGTTTGACTCCACTCTTTAATCAGGCAATGCTGTAAAATAAGGAAATATATCTCACTAAATGCAAGGGAATTTAAAAAGAAAAGCAAGAGAATGAATCATTAAAGATGCACCTGCTCCTTGGAAAGCACAAATGGCCGGCCCCACTGTGGAAATTTGCATGTAACTGTGCCTCAAAGGGCTCTGAAAGAAAGATTCCTGCACATAATATGATTATTGAGTCATATTCAGTAAATTCCAATTTCAATGTTGCTCTCCTCCAAAGCAAGCTGTACTTTTGATGACCTCTTTGCGTGTACCTTGGGATCTGACTTATTTTTGTGTTGGGCAAATTGCATTGGTCGTTTGGACTCCTGCAGCAGTAGTTGATCCAACTGGCTACGCTGTTGTATTCAGGGGAAACCACATATTCCTGAATAACTTATATTGTGATGGTCATCTTTGTAAGTCCTACAATGACCTTATTCAAATGTATATTATAGTAAGTACATTTAAATGATGATGAATTCTACAATGCATAATTTATTTAACAGAGTATTACAACCAAATCCACATACAAATTACAACAGTTTGTTTCCATAGACACTATCCTATGAAATATGCACCACCGTTTCCTGCTGTTTTCTTGCCTGAAATTACGAGCACTGAGGCGATTTGTTATTTTATGTTTTAGCAATTTTCTCTTCTAAACCTTAATAACAAACTTTGTTTTGAAAGGCTGGTGTTGTACTCTTGGAGTATAAATAATCTTGTCAGACTGTTGGTTAATGCTCAAAACTTTATCACATCTTGAGGCCGGATACTTAGGAAACTCGTCCTATTTATTTTCTTTGAGCAACTATACAGCAACAACAAATAAAAATACAAAACACAAGAAGGTGACCTAACATGTTAACAGTACATTTTAAACACAACATGACAAAAAAAAAAAAAATGAAATGGGAAGCACTTATAAAAGGTTATAAAACAGCAAGAGCACGTGGTTGACATGTTTGGAAATATCAGCCAACATCTGAGAAGTTGTTTTTTTTGGAAAAGAAGATATTGTTGGATGTCAATTGTAATATGAGGCTAAGACTTGTGTGTGTGGTTCTCTTCTGCAGGTGGTCTTGAGTGGAAGTGATAACAGCTACATCCTGACCAGTCTGAGTCCGTCGACTGAGTATGAAGTTATGTTAACAGCTGTATTCAAAGATGAATCTGAGAGTGACACCGTCTCTGTTATAGAGACCACATGTAAGTGACATTAGATTGTTTGTTTCATTTGTTTTATTGGCAACATGTACGGTTGTTGTGTTACTAACTAACAAGGCAGTTGTAGTATTTGCTTTATCTAATCAATACAAAACTTGATGAAAGTCAGAATCTAAAAACTTTCCCGGAGAAAGAAAGAAAGTGTAATTACATGAAATTTCCTTGGTTACACTGAAATTATCCTGTGACCTAAGATCTTACTAACCCTCCTCACTGAAGTGCCACTGTCTGTTGAAACAACAGACCATTCCAATCACCTCTGCCATTTAGGTTCATAGAATTAACATTTCTGAGTTCAAAACTTGGCTCTGCATGAGCCCATTTGCATTGATTTGTTTGTCGCAACTTATTTCAAAAGAAGAAAATCTATTTTCCCGTCAATGATTCGTCATGTATTTCTGTTTAATTGCCTTAGTTATTGACACAGAGAGTTGTTGACGAGAGGTTCGATCCACTTATCTGATTTATGCTCTCTACATTTTCCCAGTGGCCAAGACAACAACGATTGCTACCACAACCACAGGTAAGAAGTGTCCAAATAGCTTTTGTGTAAAATTTCAAAATGTCAGGAGTGTAAGTGTCTGAAGCATCACACTCAATGTTGTACATGTATTAATAATGGTCAAACAATAATTTGAAAAGATGTGACACAGTGTCATGTTGGATTAAAATTGTGCCATGAAATGTATAATTCCGTAATGTTTAAACCTTAAGAGTTTTTTAAACAATTGTGCTTGAATGTGTCTAGTGAGCAGTGGCTAAGTTACTTGCTTTAAAAAACTATTATGGCAGAGAAGACGGCCAAATGTTAATCACAATTCAAGCCAAGGCATCTGTCTAGAAAGTCTTCTTCCATTAAAATATGAAAGGCTTTACTAGCTTCCAGGGCATGCAGATGCTGCCAGAGTGCAACCGCAGTTATAGCAAGTTCCCGTAGCAGAGTTTTTGTCCTTGTTGCTCATTTAGTTTCAGGAAGCAAATCCAGAATTACTGAGAGCTTAGAAAAGGTCCACACTGTCTCTTCTGACTAAGATTGATAAATGCAAAACTGAAACATTGATTAGATTCTCAGGCAAGATTCATCTTATGAAAAACGATTGGCAGATCTTTTGTGTTTTTATAAGTGTGTTTACCAAGTTGGCTTCACCCAGACTATAGTTCAAAACTTTGTTTTCTCAGAGGCAACCCTGAGGCCATCTGGATTGTGTTTTTGTATGAGGAACAGGCAACAACTAACCGAGTCAGAGCAGTTTCTCCACTCAGGGGTTTAAAAACTTAAAAAGCAACATGTCTCTTTCATTTAATGCCCTGCTCACTCTCCTAGAAACTTTAAAATAGCACATCTGCTTTGGTTAAAACTCCAAGTGCTCCTGTGAAAATCACAACTTAAAGTGGCCGGTTAAAAGACAGCGAGTTGCCTTTGCAGGGCTTATAGTTTAAAGCTACATGTATGAAGCCCTCACACTGATTTTCATCCACCCAGGACTGCATAGATCTAGCCTGACAAGCCAGACCCACATCAAGATGTTGGGTCTGGGAACTCACCATAAACAGGGCTCAATCCGAGGGGCGGGATAAACGGTTGTCTTTCACATTCCCTCTGCACGTAATAGGATAGCGCTACAACCAGGCAGAGCAACGAAGAAGGTAGCGAAGCTAGTTGATAGATAACACATCTTCCTTTTTTAAGAATGATTTCTGTGCCGTTCTTTGTTCTTTTCTCAAAGAAAAGCTTAACCCAAGTCTTCCAGAAGACCGCTGTTCCCAGCAGCAGCAGCCATAAGCCCGCCCACCGACTCTATACCCAATGTGATTGGCCTGACCAGAGTTTGTTTTTTCCAGCTCGCAAGCCAACGGAGAGTGCCTAGACCCCCCTGGCTACAAATTAAATTTGCTGCCACTAGGGTGTGTCTAGATTTTTAGGCTAGCATAGACCTTAAGACATATCTATTTAGTTTCAAGCTTTTATCAAGACTGATGAAACACAAACACTTTGTTGTTTTTTCAAAACTCCAAGTACTGTTCCTGAGAAAATGAGCCAGATTTGAATGAAACTTTATTATCCACCACATCATAGCAGCTTGAGCATATTGGCACATTGGCAGTAGCTGTTATGATTTTTAGCACACTGGCCTTTTGACTGACATTTTTCTAATCCACAGTTTACTGAACCACATTAAGTGGGGAGAAAATAAGACTTGAGCCAAGATCTTGTGTACATTTTTGGTATATAAATCCTACAGTAACTGTTATCTGTGATGTGGTGTCACAGTGGCACGTCTGGCTGTAAGAAACCTTCTGCTGAGTGACGAGACCACCCAGAGCTTAGAGGCATCATGGGAGCTGGAAGACCCCCATGTGGAAAGCTACAGGGTCTCCTATGCTGGCCTCAGGGGCGACCAACAAGAGGAGTCTGTGAGTTGATCAAGTTGTGAGCTGTGACTGTAAAATGAATCATTCACAGCACAGATTAAGAGGTGCAAGGGGCATTTTCTGTAGTGGGTCTATGGTTGTGTGCATTGAGTGTTTTCTGATTTGGATTATTTCTCTCTTTTATGAGCTATATGCATATCCCTGCATAGTTTCTAAAGTCTCCCTCCCTATGTTTTTCTACTTTGGGTATTGTAGGTCTCACACACATGCACAGTGTAAACACACACAAAACTCTTCCCTGGTGAGTTGTGAACACTGATTATTTGGAATAGACAACACTGGAGTTGTATTGGGAGGAAGATCCTTGTTATTTCACACTTCCAGCCAACTGCAGTGGTCAGTGTCGGGTCATCTACTCCAATCAAAAAACTGATTACACTTTTAGTCCCGGTCCACTCAGCCTCCCCTTCCTGATTCCTCTATCTGTGGTAAGAGCCCTTGAGCTCAGTGCCGTGTACTGACCCTGATCGCTGATGCACACACACACAAACACTTTCTCTCCCTCCTGTCTTCTCTCTCGCCACCTCCCCTTTCTTCCCTCCCCTTTGCCTCTCGTTCCCTGCCCCCTGTTTTAATTTCCCAATGTGGTGTCAGAGCTTTAGAAGATGGAGAGGCTAGGCCAAGCCAGAAGACATTCCATTATCTTTTCAGCAGCCATTTACCTCACTGGGAGCAGAGATGGAGGGCAGCAGAGAAAAGAGCAAAAGAAACAGAGGGAGGTGGAAAAAGAAACAATAGCTAAATAAAATGGGAGAAAGGCTTAAACCTGTCCGCCAGCTGATAGATAAGGGTTGTTTTAGGTCACGCCTCTCTGAAAGTTTGGATGTGTTTGATGTTCGTGTGTGTGAGGGAGACAGATAGAGGGAAAAAGAGTCAACATGGACAATTCTGTGTGCTTTATAAGCCGGTTGTGTGTTTATTTATTTGTTAAGAAATGTTTGAGTGCGTGTGTGTGTGTGTGTGTGTGTGTGTGTGTGTGGGGGGGGGTCTTCCTGCTTTGACGCTAGCAGGTGTTTCAGCACCGCAGTTAGAGTGGACAGCTCCTCCCATCTCATTGGTTGTGAGAGATTTACCTGGCCTTCCCTTAATGCACATCTCTCTCTCTCTCTCTCTCTCTCTCTCTCTCTCTCTCTCTCTCTCTCTCTCTCTCTCTCTCTCTCTGATAAACACACACATGGGGATCGGTGCTGTTAGCACAATAAAGAAAAGTTCATCTTTCTGCTGTTTTTATGTCAAAGTCTTGTTTTGGAAGTTAGTTAAGAACTGACAGATGAACGTTAGAAGCCTTGCTGATGGACATATAATAATGTTTTGGTTTACAAAAGGGAAAGTAGTTCATAAATAAAATAATTTTGGACATATCGTATGGTTCATCAGCATATGGTTTGCTCAGTTGTCACAGAACTATAGATGTTGAATGAATGAACTGCAAAGCTCAATTTTTAATCCAACAGGGACAATACTTTTTAAAAATGCTCAGAATAATGGCCGTTTAGACATCACCTTAGCAAACTTCATCTGCTCATACAATAGTTGGTCGAAAGCAGCAGAACAAAGTGAACCTTCAGTGGAGATTATTTTGTCAACTACTGTTTCCAAGGTCAGTCTATAAAGGATCCATCTAGATTTAATCATGTTATAAAATGACAATGTCAGGTTTCTCAGGTCTTTTTCTTAGTGTCAGTGAACCAAATATAATTTGTGTACGGCACTTTGACATATTATGACAAAGAGGTACCTTATTTATAAGAATGAATACTTTTAGAACTTAAACAAAGATGCAGAGAAAGAACAAACTTTAACACTAAATTAAAACATAGCCGTAATGGGTTTTTTCTCAGCCCTTTTTTGCCTCACTGTTGGCCAAAACTGACTTTGTTGACTAAACTGAAGTGAGCAGAATTCTTGAACAGTTGTGGTTCAGTTCCCTTAAGGTATACCTAGCATTTTGCAAGCACTTTCTGTTTCACCTAGTTAAGCCTGGCTTTAATCTGTGCCTCCAAATGTCCCTATAAACCAGCAGAGAAGAGCAACAGATTCTGTGTGTAGTCTGCTATATGGTGCATGTAACCTAGTGTGTGTTTGTGTGCGTGCGTGCATGCGTGTATTTCTAGGGCCATGGTGTGTGCAGGTTAGTCCAAAGTGAGCAGAAATCATCATTACTTTACAGCTTCCTGTACTACACTTTTAAGTGTGTGTATGACGAGCATGTGTCCCATGGCAAAGCACACACTAAGTTTAAAAAAATGCTCCTGTGCTTGACATCTAATAGCTGTTTAACAGTGCTTCCGTATATATATATATATATATATATATATATATATATATATATATATATATATATATATATATATATATATATATATATATATATATATGTGGGTGTGTGTGTGTGTGTGTGTGTGTGTGTGTGTGTAGGTGTTAGTTCCTGGTGGTCAGAGGAGAGCAGTGCTTCAGCCTTTACTGTCAGACACCCAGTACAAAGTGACAGTCACCCCAGTTTACGCTGACGGAAAAGACGGAATCAGTGTCTCTGCCCTGGGTGCCACATGTAAGCTGTACAAACCCCCAACACACACACACACACACACACACACACACACACACACACATGCACACGCGCACCCACACACACACACACACACATACACACACACACACACACACACACACACACACAAACAAACACTCCTTTATTATTAATTAACCACCGGGGTCAACTCTGGGTTTCTCAATTTTCATTATACAAAGATGAGGCTTCTAGTTTAGGTGAACACATCTGATGAAACTGAAAGCTAATGAAAATGAATTGTATTGCTGTGAGCAGAATCTTCTTTTGCATTGCATTAATTTCATGTTCATTCATGTTCCTGAAGGAGAATGTTAATTATGCTATGACAAATACTGATGCCTTCTTAATTGTCTTAATGAAGGCCGATCATAATTACAGCAGCTCTTTTCATTAATGCGACGATTAAAATATTTTGCTCAGCACTAATTGATTTTATCAACCATTCTAGATTACCTCTTATAAGCGGTTGTGATTGTCTCCTCGTTGTACAGAGAATTGAAATGTCAGACGGAATATGCTATGTTATTAGATGAGGGGTACTATAGTTCACCATATTGAAAATAAAACCTCTTCTCAGCAGCATAACTGTACAGTAAATCAGAACCCAGGCTTGCTTGATGTAGAGTAAGACATGATTTTCCGACAGAGAAAAACTGTCTTCTCCTAAATCAGGTCAATGTTATATATAAATCATGGAATTTATATTTCACTGTTTGTTAAAAAGGATATAATTAAACCATATATCAACAATCTATATACAGAGAGGCGTACCTTTTTTTTTATTGTGAATAACAACAAGGAACAAAAGTTATAAGATATACAGGCACTGCACTAGTTCTTAAAGGAACACGCCGACTTATTGGGATTAGTAACCCCCAGAGTTAGATAAGTCCATACACATCCTCGTTTCCAACTAGCCTACTGCTCCGAATAAGTGACAAAATAACGCCAACATGTTCCTATTTACATGTTGTGTTTTGTATAGTCACAGCGTGTAGAAATAACAAGGTCACATGAGACACAGTCATCTTCTAACTGTATATAAACTGGGAACTATATTCTCAGAAAGGCGAAGCATTGCTGATCTGCTCGGGGCTTCTCAGGTGCTGCAAAGCATATCACTCCGCCCAAGTAGCAGAAGTAGCACTGCACGGAGATGAGAAGGGCATGTATGGACTTATCTAACTCTGGGGGATACGGGGAATAAGACAAAGTCCCAATAAGTCGGCATGTTCCTTTAAAAAGTAAGGAATTGAAAAATGTGGGAATGTGTGGAATTACTTTTCCTGCAAAAAAGGGCTTAGCTCTCTTGCTTTGGTATTTGTACTAAAACTCAGGCATTGTCTTGGCACTAGTATTAAAAAAACTTTCAAATGATTTCCAGCCCTAAGTCATACTGTATACAGTAGATACACATGTTGACACTTGAACTCAGTAGAGGCCATGCTTTTTTTTTTTTTTTTTAAAGCTAAAAGAGTTTTAGACAACTTGTAGCTCTATGGAGCTTTTAGCATTTTAAGTCAAGTTCTGAGAAGCACTTCTTTATTCTAATTTGGTTCATGTCTTGGCAGTGCCCCTCTTGTCTCCCAGAAACCTACGGGTGTCAGAAGAGTGGTACAACCGCTTCAGGGTCACCTGGGATCCACCTCAGTCTCCTACAGTGGGTTACAGGATCGTCTACCAGCCCATCTATGGTAAACACACACACACACACACACACACACACACACACACACACACACACACATAGACACACACACGGCCACTAAAATAAAACAAAGATATAATAATAACACCTTATTAGGGACCGTTCGGTATTTATGGAATGGACCACCGGAGGAAAATAGGGGAGGGTCATGTCTTTTTATTCTTTGTTAATGAGAGGGTCATTTAAAAAATTTTAGTCTAGGGGGGAGGGTCACCCAACTTTTGTATTCATGAGAACAGTAACATTTCAAAGTAGCTTGTTTGGTGCATATTTATCCATGTAGCTCCATGTAGCTCTCTCAGTCTCAGCCCCTATTGCTAGCAGATGGGTCCCTCCTTGTTTAGTCAGCCAGACAATTTGAACTGTAGCTTTAGAGACCGTGGGATTTCCCAAACTGAATAAATCACGCTCGCTGCTTTGCTAGCTCCATCGTGTTGTAACTAAGACATCTGCTGAACAAATAACTTTATTCATTAGCATGATTGCCGTACTGTTTAGTTAAAAAACATCCAAAACACCGTATGAAAACATACCAGACGCAAGCGTTTATTTGAAAAGTCGACCCTCCCGGACTGCACCAGCCGGGAGGGCATGAGACAGGAGGTCTCCAGGCTGCAGCCTTACCCGACTCAAATATCCTTTCGGTCACGGTGATTATTTGTGAAATTGTGCAAACGACGGCCTTTTCAAGGCATTTGAGAAGAAAGGGGTGGTAGCATGCAAGCCCCCAAATTGACGCTTGTCTGAGAAATGGAGTTTTGGGTAATGTTCAGCTTCGGCAAGCTTACCTATGCTAAAATACACAATGACTGAGGAAGCCTAGTGACGAGTCCACAGCAACCAGTGTTGGATTTGTTATTTCCCAGTGTGCTTTGCTGAATGGTCTCAATGTTTTATTATTTTATTTCATGTGAATACTAGTTTACTAGATGAGTAACTTAGTATTTAAAGTAATGCAGTAATGCAGGAAGTGTGCATTTAGTTTCCATGCTTATTGTGTTTCCACAACTATGTTAGTGAGTAAATCTACTGAAATGGCCACCACACCATAACAGAGGAGTGTGATGCGTAAGATGAGAATGCAGAGGTTTTATCACATAAGTCGTGGCTGTAAAAAAAAACAATGGTTATCTGTATATCTTTGCCAAGCGCAAACCAGGACAGAATGCATCAATACATTGTTGGGGAGGGTCATCCCTATTTTCCATGTCATTTTGGAGGGTCATCCAAAATGTACTGCAGGTGACAGGAGCGTCAGGTCTTTTTTGATTAAAGATCCCAAAACTCCTCCGGTGGCCCCTGAAATAAATAACGAACAGTCCCTTAATGCAGCTTTTCCAAAGAAAGCGCGGCTAAAGCAGGAGCAGCAATTCTTTTTACAACACACCACCCAATGGAACACTGTTTAATAGAAAACAGACTTTGTGTATATATACTGTGTATATGTGTGTGTGTGTGTGTGTGTGTGTGTGTGTGTGGAGGCATTTTATGTATTTGCTACATTTAGTGGTTTTAAGTTTACATTAAGTATATTATAGTTATATAGTTTTATATTTATAGTAACTGTATCTCTCTCTCTCTCTCTCTCTCTCTCTCTCTCTCTCTCTATGTAGACATTTGCACACACAGGCATTTCTTCCATCCATGTACTAACATTCTCAATGTGAAAAAAACAAAAATTAAATTATCTAAAATCAAATTAATTAAGCCTGTCTGCTTGAAGCTGGATCCTCAAAGAAGCAGTAGTTGTGTTCAGATGACTAAAAACAGACATGGAAACTATAAAGACTGGAGCCTTGTCTTGGAAGGATGAAACAATTAGCACTTGAGAAGCAGCAGAACAGTGAAAATGGGCTTTTGATGATAATTCAAGACAATAAATGAATGAGGAAGGGTAATATTTTACTTCAGCTCTGGATCGCTGACGTTTTCCTTGAAGACTCAACCGTCTTGTTGAAAAGAATAACTAAGAAGTCACTATCAGGAAACACTCTGAGAGTAGTTTGTTTTTCAGCTACTATGTGCCTGTCGCAGGTTTGTTGCTGGTGGGCCCTCCCATAACAAGCAGATTAGTATGTTTGGACGAGCCTGTGTCCCAGGGCAAAGCACACGCTAAGTTTAAAAAAATGCTCCTGTGCTTGACATCTAACAGCTGTTTAACTGTGCTTCCATATATATGTGTGTGTGTGTGTGTGTGTGTGTGTGTGTGTGTGTGTGTGTATGTGTGTGTGGACAGAAGCAGTCTGGCAAGGCAACCACTGATTTTGGCGGCTGAAGTGAAACTCGCTGAGATTCTATCAGTTGTAGCTAGCTAGCTAATCAAGCCAGCTTAACGTAGCTCTATGAGTTGGCTGAAAACGCCGTCTCCAACTGTTGGTTGGTTATACACAATGCATCATGTTAAAAGATTGAGGCTAAAGCTCAGGGCTGGACTGGGACAAAAAATCGGCCCTGGCATTTTTGGCCCAGGTGGCCCACACCCACCGTGATTGGTCAGACACATTCCCTGCAGGCAGTCCTCCTAAAATATGCGTGCATTTTATGATATGAGTTGCCTAGTGTTCTGCATTCATGTGATAGTTTTGGATCCTTCAAGAGGGGTCTCGAGACTTATCTGTTGATCTTACACTTAAATAATTAATTAATTCTTAGAGTTATGATTTGTATATTTATGGTATTTGTTTATTTTTTATAATTATTGGTATTTGATATTGTATTGCCATTATTGTTATTATTACTATTTTGCTTAGCAACTTTAAAAACTGTTTACTGTTTAACTATTGTAAGATTCACAAGAAAAGAAAAACTGCTTTTAAGATGAGGATGAATCAATGTGTTTGGAAAATGCAATGCTATCTTGGGTAACGTTGGCACAGTGTGCAGGGTCTAACCCACCAAGTTTCAATTCTAAATGGGATTAAAATATATAAAATATTTTAAATCTATTCTCTGTCTGTGCTCATGTATACATGTGTGTGTCTTTCTTAGTTCCAGGACCAGTTATGGAGACAACAGTGGGTAAAGATTTGAACTCCATGCTGCTTCTGAATCTGCTAACTGGGACGGAGTACAGTGTTCAAGTGACGGCTTCCTACCCTACAGGACAAAGTGAACCACTGCTAGTGAATGCCAAGACATGTAAGTGTAATCATACATCTGTAAAGACCACTCACACTTTGTTGTAAGAGTAGCTGTTAGGTAAGGGATAATGTATGTGTGAGTGAGTATTATCAAAATCAAGTATTCAACAATGTAATAATACATGGATATGATATCTGATTGTCCAATTAATTTCATGTTTTCCTTCATAGAAATGTCTCCACTGTCTTCCTCACTTGGCACTGTTGACATTGTATTGGCATGATTGTAGTCAATAATGACGACATTTTACTTCCGGGATTGTTCAGGTGTCGCCAGAAATTCTGCCGGATGTCCTCATTTCGTCCGGATGTCCGTCATCTTCCGCTTTCTTTGTGTTGTAATTTTAAACTTCGGTGGATTTCTGAGGACTATGGTTAACTGCTCCTCAGATCTCTGCAGGGTAAATCCAGACAGCTAGCTAGACTATCTGTCCAATCTGAGTTTTCTGTTGCACGACTAAAACAACCTTTGAACGTACCATATTATGCACGGATAATTCGTTGTTTTGTCGTTAGTGAAACACAATATTGACCTTGTAGTTGAAAAAGGAGCCTCATATAAGAATGACATTTCGTCCTATGTAGTCTGTTCGTTCGCATTCGGAGATTGTCTATTTTTGACTGGGAAAATGGCGGATAGCGTAAACAACAAAACTGCTAACGTGAGTTGCTCAAAACCTTTCTTTTTAGTAAACTCTGGGTACACAAACAATGTTGTCAATGCTTTCGTTAAGGTGTAGAGATCCTGGTGATACTTTAAGCAAAGTTTCATGTTGTGTCGAACCTTCTTAGTGTTTTAAAAATAGCTATTTTGAGGCTAGCATAAAAGTGCCCCTAGCTCTCCCATTCAAAAGGCCATTTGACCGAAAAATGAATATACGGTAAATCTTAAAAGTGGCGAGTCCTTCCTAAATATGCTTTTAAACGAAAGTTTGACTTGGGTACATTCACAAAAAGACCCTAGGTTGCATTTTGGCAAGAGTTACGCTTTAAGTTTACATTTTAAATTTGTCACAAAGGACAGTGTGACTATTGGAAGGTGGAGGCAGCAGCAGCAGTAGCAGAAAAGCAAACTAGTTTGAGGAAAATGGAAAAAAGTAAAACATGCATTTTAACTGCCTGCTGATACCATACACTTTAATTTCCATTGAGACTTTAGCAAACAGACAGATAGATGGAAGGATATTAATATTTCCCAGTCAGCCAGTGAGAACAATCCTTTTTGCATATAGATTAGGTATCAGTAGGTGCAGTAAGACCTAATGCAGGCTTTAACATCTCTCACATCTAAAACAAATAGACTGTAAGAGAGGGACGAAGTGAGAAAGAGAGCGAGATTGACTGTTGATAGAGAGAAAGAGAGAAAAGTGTATGTAGTGAAGCGATATGTGTATATGCATGTCCATATACATATTCTTTAAACCCACTCTGGCAGGCTTTCAGAATAGTGCCGTGTCATACTCTATCACTAAACATTTATGTTGTCTTTCTGGCTTACAGTCTTTCTGTTTGTGTGGTCTTCAGAAAACTGCTACATCATTCCTTACTTTAAAATCTACTGTTGTCTTTTGGGCTTGCTGTCTAATTGGCCAGCAGGGACAAATGGCAGAGCATTAAATCGGATGAAAACAAACATACTGTAATTTTAATATCTCATGAATTTCTCATGCCCGTTAATGCACACAGCAAAAAGAGAATTAGATTTTTCTCTGAAAAAGCTATTTGCCTTAAATAACAGATTAAGCATGGCACATCACTGCAGCACAAATGATTTAAAATAAATCAGTTTAAAAAAAACAACCTTTTAATTGCTGATGATGTATCAAGTGATTCATTTCTCTACATGTAGCTTTTCATTTTGTTTTTCAAAATGTTTCAATAAAGTTAATTACCAAACTGTAGAATGAGTGACAACTCTCTCACACCTACCTGTCTCTACACAATTATCAAAATGAAAGATGCTTTCATAGGAAGATAAAGATAAAATATGAGGCATTGACAAGTCAATTTATCAGCCTTCCACTTTTAAACTTTACCTTCTGTCCCTGGTGTGGCACTTGAAGTTTATGCCTCTACTGAATGTCCAACCTCACTAAATTTAATTAAGACTTTATTGGCTCCTCATAGTCTTGCATTGCCAGACCTTCCTCCACAGCGCTGCGGAGGAGGGTCTGGCTAGTCCACACAGCATTCCGGGATGGGAGAGAAACATGCTCTAGTTTATTGGCATTTCTTCAAACCAATCACATCGTCCTGGGCGGCACGAAGCACCGGGCCGAGCAACAGTGCCTCTGCAAAATAGCCTCGGGAAGGAACTTGTTTTTGTGGAACATCTATATGTTCAAAGGTTGTTTTAATCGTGCAAGAGAAAACTCAGATTCGACAGATGGTCCAGCTAGCTGTCTGGATTTACCCTGCAGAGATCTGAGGAGCAGTTAACCATAGTCCTCATAAATCCACCGGAGTTTAGAATGCCAACACGAAGAAAGCAGAAGGTGAGGGACATCAGGCCAAAAATGAGTGACATCCAGTGGATCCGCCGGCAGCACCGGAATAGTCCTGTAAATGAAATGTTGTTGATATAGCCTAGGCTCCTCATAAAATCCATTTATATATGTACAGTACAAAATAATCTGTATGTATAATAACTTTATCTCCAGTTTTGCATTTTCTCCATGAGACACAAGCAATTCACAGTGAAGTGATACATTCAGATGTATCAGATTTTCCCATATTACACAGGGCATATTTAAATTCATTGCCCAAATTTGTACTTTCCACTGAAGGAATTCTGATTTATTAAGGAGGATGCGTTCAGTCATTTGTCATTTTAATAAGGGAGATACAGTAACATAATGTATATCCCTGGGTACACTGCATTTATTGCAGCCTCACCATGGGAGCCAGCTGTGATGTATAAAATAAATTACACATACTAGCATGTAGCATAAAAAGGTAATGATTGGTACCTTGAGGGCCATTGAATGAAATGAAACGGTTTCCTCCAAATTAAGTTTGTATTGAGATGCTGGAACTAAAAATGAATTTTCCAAGGGACCACTGAGGGCTGCTCGGTCAATCTAGTCTCAAGAAACTGTAGTATGCACAAAAAAGGAAATAATATGTTTAATTCACAGAATGTGAGAGAAGTTTAACTGACATGACGAGAAACAGGCAGAAGTAGAAAGAAGAAATAATTTGGTGGAAACTAGGGTAGGAAAGAGGGTGTGAAGGTTGGGAAGGCAGATGGGTGCAAATGTTTGGCCTCATATTAGGCAACGTCAGCTCTCTCACTCACACACAGATATTTTCTGACTGATTGCCATATCTACATATGGTCCACCATGGTTTATATCCAGAGTACTCATTTTATTTGGACTTTGGATAATTAAAATGGCCACCACATCCTCAGTTCCTCTTTTTTTTGTACTTTTAATATTTTACTTCCCCCTTCTCTCTCATTCTTTTATTTTTCTTTTCTAGTTTTAATGATTTTTCTCTACAGTATGTTTAAACTGGCTTTGCATACTTTCACTTAAGCTTGGTGGTATACTCCATCTTACCAAAACGTGTTTGGTGTATTCTCCTAGAACAAATAAACTTGTGGAATAAAACAAATATGTGGCCTAAAACCAACATTGTTGCAGTCAGTAGTCTATTGGTGGCAGTAAATGATTTTTCCAGTTTGGCTTGCCAGCCCGTGCACTCACGGCAATCAAGCCCAAATGCAGAGCTTCATGTTGGTCATGAACCTGCCATTTACTGTACCTGTGCAAACATGCCAAATTAATCTTGGTTGAGTAAACTGCCAGCTGACAAAGTTTCTTATTGTATGTACACATGTACACACTACACACATGCATCTATACATTATTATTACTGTTATTACTATTATATGATTATATATGTCCAATTGTCCATATTCATGTGTTAATATGTACACATGTGCATGCTAGTGTGCATGGCTGTGTATGAGAGTGAGTCTAACTTTGCATATCATTGAATAAAAATAAGGGTTGCCATATGCATTATTCACTAGTATTTAAAATAAGGCACCTGCCATATGGTCCCAGTATAAAATGTCCATTTACTGGCGCTAGAGACAAGTTTATTTTATACCATCAGCAATTCTGTTAACAAGGGGGAAAGAACGAGAAAGAAAGCAAGAGCGAAGAGAGAGTGACTCCTGGGAGGTTACCCTAAAATCTCACTGCCAAACAAGCAGCTATTTAAATTGCTTGCAGTGTTTTGCATTTTGCTGCATCATGCCTCATTGTTTCTCCACAAAACAGTTAAACACCAAGCCTAACTAATTAAACTACTTTGAGATTTGTTCTCACATCTACACAGCTGTGTGTTGTAACTGGAACTGTCAGTATAAATACATTTCCAACATTTCCACTTAACATGTGGTAACTTTATGTTAATGTTTTAGCTATCAGAAGACTAAAATAGTTTGATGCAGTTCTAACCCTAACTTTAAGTTCAGTCAGTCAAAGTTTTAGTGACACATTATAAAGTATGTACATGATGTGAAGTTCGTAAAGCCATGTTGCTCTCTGTACAGCCAAACTGACCACATTTCTGTCAAAGTAGTTTACTGTTTACAGTTAAATGATATATCTATGCAAAATTAGTTCTGATTCCATCTGATTCCTGACACCATTAACAAGATGCAAGGTATCCTTAATTAAAATAGTTTGGTGCAGAACTACAGTAGTACTGTAGCCCACATCATTCATGGCTGGAGCCAGCCAGAGGGCTATGTGGGTGTGAGTTGGAGTCTTGGATCATCTAGTGGTTGGAGGAGCTCGGTGGTTCTTTCTAGACAAGGTACAAAAGAGACAATAAAGAAAAAGTAAAAGTTTAGAAATGTAAAAAGGTGCCACAGTTTTTCAGAAACTAATAAATTTTTTTCCAATATTGTTAAACATCAGTTATAACTTACGTTTCCATGTACATTACTATAAACCATTCATTCGTAAACAAAAGCAACCAGTGTTACAAACTTTAGGTTTGATGTTTTTTAATTGATCTTTGTCATTTTTCTATCTGCTTGTCTCTCTAATCCCAGTGATCCTCGGTGTCTCTGGCTTGTCGACCTATCAGGTACGTCCCAACAGCCTGTGTGTCCAATGGCTGCCTCTTCTACATGCCACGTTATACAGAGTCTCCATACAGTCTACACTCAGTAAGTACATTTACCGTTAATGAGTGTGTGTGTGTGTGTGTGTGTGTGTGTGTGTGTGTGTGTGTGTGTGTGTGTGTGTGTGTGTGTGTGTGTGTGTGTGTGTGTTTGCATGCGTGCGTGCGTGCGTGACACGCACTATAAGCCAGTCCTCATTTCTTTTCTCTAAGGTGGAGGAAAAAATGAGTTAATTTCATTCTTTCATTAGTTTTGCTTTTTTGTGTGGGAATGGTACATCAGACAGGCAGCTCACTCTAAGCATCAACTTGATTGACTAATCTATTTTGAATTCAAATTAAGTATAATGTCATCATCTTGCTGAATTGTGGTCTGAATCACACCTTTAAACTGCAGTTTCATAAAAATGAAATATATCCGGACAAAAGTAGTAACACTAGAACACATGCATGGTCACACATTCAACAGCTGTTCTCACATTTTTGGTTTGCCCCTTCAGTAATCCCGACAGGTTTCAGCGTTCCATGTTGTAAGAAACAAGGCTTTTGCCAGTGACTGGAATACATTTCAGTCAGTAAATCAAAAGTTTTACTAGAGTACTTGGAGGGGTGGCTGGATTGAAATTCAGACTGTTTCCTTATAGATTTACGGTCCATCCTTGTTAAAGTGTCTCCTCTCTTTATTATTAACACAAAGACAAGTCAGCTCAGGACTCTTTGGTTGTGTGTGTGTGTGTGTGTGTGTGTGTGTGTGTGTGTGTGTGTGTGTGTGTGTGTGTGTTGGTTACTACCTTCCAAAGTCATCTGGATTCATATTGATATGAGCCTCTGAGGAAATAAGTGTTATATATTTCTGTCATTTTCATATTGCAGTGGTGTACATTGTAAAGGATATTCATACATGTTATAGAAAGGAAGGGAGATATGACATGCACCCAATCTCTCCCCAATAAACGACATGGGAGGAAACCGCTTTGAGGATTGTTCATGTCATTGCATGAGAAATCAAACGAATAAAGACACAGTGTATGACCTTTAGTAGCTGTTTAATGCTCAGCTCACTCAGTTAATAAATGGAAAAAGGGAGACAGAGGAAGAGAAGAAAAAGAGCAAGGGAACAAAGGAACTCTTAAAAAAGGAAAGAAAGTAATTAGCAAAGATATCTACCAACATCTATTTAAGCAAATCAGTCAGCTAAAGAAAAAAATCAGTTTAAACATTACCCATTGAATCAAGTGTCTTAAATATAAAAACTTTAATAAAACCATTGTACAATATGTCTTGTTAACAAGCGAGTATTTTGATGCTGGTCCACTCACAGTAAACAACTTCAAGTTCAAGTTTTATTTTTATTTATCCTCAGGGATCTGAGGACAAATAAAAACAAATACAAATCTACAGTAAAAATTTGAAAAATATTAAGAATGCTGTCACTATTTTAACAGAGAAATAGAGATATTTTTCTGTTAAGCAGTCTTCACAATGTCAGTTTGCATTATGCAAACACCTGTGACAAATATCATGTAGAGTCCTGGTTCTCTTTAGAAAGAAAGGTTTTACTTGGTGTATGAACCTGTTGACATTCAGTTGTCTGCTCATTATTTTAATTATTTATCTGTCCATTGAAAACTCTTTTGTCTATGATTATTTTTTAAATGTCAACATGTGTCAAAAGGTCACATAGGAAGCAGAACCAGATGCAGTGACTATGGGTTTTCACCATGGGCGTCAGTTTGGTTTGAAATGTGCTGGCGACAGAGACGCATTTGGAAGTGCATTTTCAGAAGTGCATTTTCAGAAGTGCTGGGTACAATGACGCATTCATTTTTTTTCTCTCTTTCGCGCGGGTCATGTCTTGAAAGATGCTGTCCTGTAGCTTACTAATGTAAATGAATAAAAATGTATACAAAAATGTGATGATGTCCGACACGTTTTATGAAGAAGAAAACCTTTAGTTTTCAAAAAGCATTAGACATATGAACCACTATGTTGTGCTTCATGTATCCATATACCATGTTGACAATGTGACATGACGTGACATCAGACTCAGAGAGAGGAGCTGCGCAGGATAAAAACAAACACTTCTGGGGTACTTTTGGGACACTGAATAACCGTGGAAAGAGTTGCTTCTGGGGTTTCAATGCAAACACAATCCTCTTGAATGGAGAGCATGATTCCTACAGATCAGGGGAAATTTCAATTCAACTCCAAAAAAAAAAGCATTTCAAAACAGAATCTGACAATCCCATGAGAAAGACAAACACAAAGCAAAAGTCCCTGGCTCCTTGGAGATATGTAGGAAAAAAAAGTTTATCTGAAGTTAGAGCGCAAGTGAGCACCATCCCGTGGAATAACGGTGCAGGCGCTTCAGTCATATTGTGCAGCACAATATTTGTAGTTCTGCACCACAGAGCGACTGTGTCTGTGCCTGCCCTGTGGGGATAGAGATGTTTATGGATTTGTTGGCATCTGTCGCTCAAGAATTATATGAGTTATGAACTTTATTTTTTAACTAAATTGAGCTCGAGGTTTTCAAAAAAAGTGGTGGGTACAAAATGACTCATGACGAAATCTGATAGGTACGCATCACCGTCCCCACCGAAATCGACGCCTATGGTTTTCACTTACAAAAAAAACACAGTAGGCCTACAATACAGGATGTAAGTTTTCTGCTTTCAGTTGATATAAAAAATGACTATGGTATTTACAGATAGATATATAGATTGATTGATTGATTGATTGATTATTAGCCAACAAAGGCCGGTAGAATTTGTTTTCTGTACAGTATGTTGTTCTCTGCAGCACAAATCCATAAATGGACACATCAGACAATCAGGGTAACACATGTCAGTGGTATGTGATGAGGGGGCTAGAGGGACAAGTTCAGAGTCCTGATAGCTAATGGAAAAAAAAAATCAGTTTTGTTGTTAAAGGACAATTCCGGCGCAAAATGAACCTAGGGTTTATTAACAGATGTGTACCCACTCTGTCGCTCTCTGGGACATGTTTTCATGCTAATCGAATTAGTTTGGAGCTTGAAAGACACTAGCGCGGACCGCTGATTAGCTTACAAGGCTAGTATTCGGGGCACAGGGAACGTAAAAACAAATTGCTATTTATGCCACTAAAAAGGCTCAAAATATCACCAAACTTCAACGGTAGCACAATGAGCGTCTCTAAATGTTAACCGAAGCATTGAGAACTTTGTAAGTGTACAGACAGTTTATTGAAAAGATAGATTATAGAGACACTCGCATTCATGTTTACATGCCGCCGCCGTCTTGGAAACCAGTCATGACTTACAGCTGGCGATGCAATCTAAAATCAAAAGCAATTTGCTCAATATATCTGAAATAATTGCACTCTGCATAACTTGTCTAGTGTACTTACGCAGTGGATAAGTGTCCATCTGGTCCCTCCGGTCTGGGTCGCCGAAAAAGTTTCAAGTACAGCCTTGTTTATCAGAGAGGGGAAATCTTCAGACTGTACAAAACACTGTGTCTCTTGGGCATTGCGACGCAACAGGTCCCACTCCTTGCAACACAGACACTCCTGTTCGGTGGCCATAGCTTCACAATGTCCGCAGGTACACCACCAGTTTCCCGAAGTACGAGGCTGTGTTGCGGCATTGACTACCGGTAGCTCTCTCGCTCTCGTAGCCCTTTCACGGAGCTCCCGCTGCTCTTTGTTCACTAAACTGTCTGTACACTTACTATGTTCTCAATGCTTCGGTTAACATGTTGGGACCCTCATTATGCTACCGTTGAAGTTTGGAGATATTTGAGCCTTTTTAGTGGTATAAATAGTGATTTGTTTTTACGTTCCCTGTGCCCCGAATACTAGCGCTGTAAGCTAATCAGCGGTCCGCGCTAGCGTCTTTCAAGCTCCAAACTCATTCGATTAGCATGAAACATGTCCCAGAGAGCGACAGAGTGGGTACACATCTGTTAATAACCCCTAGGTTCAATTGTCCTTTAATGTTTAGTATATGAGGTTTTCACAATGATAGCTCTGTGGCAAAATTGTGGCCTTCCTTATTCATTTCAGTGAGACCACTGTGTTGGTGCAGGTCACAGACAGCTCTGGGCACAAAAACAGGATAATGTTGCAGAAAGATTATTTCTGTGGCACAATAAAATGTCACATAATGCACTTAATTAGTCTGAAGGTTGTACAAACAACTAACTAAGGTGGTTAAAAGAACTAACTGTAGGCCATTTCTAAGTAAAATAGCTGTCTTGTAATCCTCCTGTTGCCCTCAATTGAAGTGTTACTTCTAAAGAGAGACTAGTTAGAGTAGGAATAGTTTGACATTTTGGGAAATATGATTATTTGTTTTCTTGCCTAGAGTTAGATGAAAAGATCGAAACCCCAGAGTGGTATTGATCTTCTCATCTAACCTTCGTCAAAAAAGCAAATAAGTGTGTTTTCCAAATCGTCAAACTATTCCATTAAAATGGTTAGTTTTCTCTTGTCCCAAGTCTTGTTGTAGATAGTCTGCAAAGAATAAGAGAAATTAACTTTCACTCAGATCATCAGTTGAGCATTTCGGAGAGCAAAATGTGTCACATTTGAATACTAGTGACATAAACCTAAAAAAAATGTTTTAATGAATTAATGAATTAATTGATTTTAAATAACTGATTATTATTAGTTGCACACTTGTTTGCAGACATGTGGGACTCGAGTCACATGACTTGACTCGAGTTAGACTTGAGTCACAAATTTTAGGACTTGAGACTTGCTTGATAAGCATTTATAAAATACTCGACTTGACTTTTACTTGATAGTCATGACTTGAGACTTGACTTGTTTTCTGTTTAATAAATATATATTTCCCCCCTCTGATATTGAGGAGGAGTTAACTTTTAATGATTAATAAAACGATTTTAGTGCTGCATGCGCACGAACCTGTTGATATGATGAAGCGGCACGCGCGGCGGCAGACCTGCAGTAAACGAGACTGGCTACGGCTAGTAAATGAACGTCATGGATCCCTCTGCACCGAAAATAATAAAGTTTGACTATAAGGATTACACATCTGACCAGGCAAAGAAGAAATGAACTGTCTGCAGTAGGCCTACAACAATTTCCGACGTCAACCACCACCATATCGAATTTCATTAGACACTTCAAATCGGGAGAGATTCGGGTTCCAGTCCCCATATTCAGCTGAACCACTATTTGGACGTTTGTGATGGACAGAACTCCCTTCAGTTTTGGGCAATGAATAAGCACACCCTGCCCTCTTTGTTCAAGGTGGCGGTAAGAGCTAATAAAACTAGGCACACACATACATACATATTGCACACAACACAAACTGCACTCTCTCTCTCTCTCTCTCTCTCTCTCTCTCTCTCTCTCTCTCTCTATCTCTCTCTCGCTCTCTCTCTCTCTCTCTCTCTCTCTCTCTCTCTCACACCCACACACACACACACACACACACACACATATATGCAGGCGTAAATATGTGAATAAAGCTAGGCACACATACATACCCAGCACACTGCACTCTCTCACACACACGCACATGCACATACACACATTCACTCACCAATATTAATAACTTTTCACTCTCTCTCACACACGCACACATTCACTCACAAATACACTGACAAATATTAACGTATGCTATCCATTCCATGTGATACATACGCTCAGTCAATCTCTCCAAATTACGCAAAAGTGGTGGGATTCAGCTACTCTTTAAGACAAGGAAAGGTTAAAGGATGTTTCTGTCCCATAAAAGTGAGGCATGTTTGAAGAATATTATTTGACTAGAAACCATTATACTTTAGTTGTTTGAATGAATTTCATGATTTGATGTCATGTTTGAGGCATATTGAACACATATGTATGTTGATTTATTGTTGGCCTAATATCAGTTTTAGGCTGTGCTTTTATCTGTATAAATTTAAACTGTTCAGATGTATGTGGCTTGGATGCAATGTCTTTTGAATATTGAGAAGGAAAAAATGCAAATAAAACTCCAGCAGTTCATAACCATTGTCTTTAGCTTGTTTAAAAATTGAAACTTTTGTATGACTTGACTTGACTTGCTTGATTGTCACAAAAAATGACTTGGACTTACTTGAGACTTGAAGGTTAAGACTCGAGACTTACTTGTGACTTGCCCATGTGTGACTTACTCCCATCTCTGCTTGTTTGACAAGACAATGTGTCTTCTGAGAGAACAGCCTACAGTAAATCAAATGTTCGCTCTTTTTTAAAAATGGATTTTCAATTTTCAAATAAATGTGAGTGTTGGCTGGTAAATGTAGAGATTAGAGAGAAGAATAAAACTACTTCTTGATGGAAACATGCACAGCACGTGATATATGTACACCTTTTTACTGCCTTTTATTGTCACAAAAATAACAGAAAGAAGTAGGACGACTTCTCTCTTCCATCTTCCTTCCCAAGGGGCTAGGCGAGCATCTGGAAAGCGTACCTCCTATGGGGAGTTTCTGAGGCTAATAAGCCATCGCCTGCTGCTAGCATTCCATTGACTCCCATTCATTTTGGCGTCACTTTGACAGCGAATAACTTTACATCTGAAGCGTTTAAAGACTCTATTTGTCCATTGTTTATTTATAAAGAAACACAACAATGCGCGACGCGACTTTCTGTCGTACAGCAGATAAATTACCGTATAGTACAGGAGAAGCTCACAGGCCATTTTCGACTTACATTAGCTGTTTTAGCCTGTTTAAGTTTAATTACTAATGTTAACTAGCATTTTAGTTAGCAATAATTAGCCTGTGCCAATGCTGTCTCCTAACATATACCTACGCTCTCTGTCTCTGCAAGATTCGGAATGAGATTTCTCTTGGCACAGCTACCAGAACACTTACAACTTTCAGACAGGTTGCTCTCATCACATCTACGTTGTCAAGCTCAGTTTGAGGCTGAGCAGCAACGCTCAGCCATCACCAGAAAAGTGCTTCTAATAGACTTTACTGGTAGTGGAAGTCTACGGCGTCGCGTTGTCCATTCTTTTACTGTCTATGTTCCTTTCCTCCCATACTTTTCTATTTATCTCTGTTTCTCCCTCCCTCCTGCCTGAGCAGCGACTGCATGTTCAAGCTGGAGTTTATAGATTTGGTTTAATTCACTAGAGCCAACCAGCTGCTTAAGCACCTTCTCAGATGGAAAAATGCACTCTCTCTGTGACAGCTGTTTCACTAAACTTTATTTTGTATGGGTGTTTCCTGTGTGGAGGAGTGAATTTGTCACTCTCTAAGATGAGAGACACATTAGGAAATAGAATTAGACTAATGAAAATGACAAATAACAGATATTAGTGCATGTGTGTGTGCACTCCCAGTTTCCAGTTTGTCATCCATTGGAAATTGATAAGAGAAGAAGAAAGAAAGAAAACAAGTGATTATTTTAATTTTTTATGGGCTATAGTGATGTTTTCTTGCAGTGATTTTTACTGTAGAATTATCTAGTTAACTTACTTTTTGGTGCATTCATCTGTAATAAATCTGCTAGAGATTGGATGAGTTTGATGTATCACACTCGACTTTGACCTGGTTTGTTGTGAAACTTTGAGATGAAGCTCAAAAGTGTATTCAGATACAGTTTAAGGCAAGATTTTCACATTAAGTTTGCATTTCCAGATGACCTGAGCAGATGCTTCAGCAGCTAACCTTTAATGTGCCCTGGAGCAAGGCACTAAATTACTTGGCTCCAATAAAGCTGCTTAGAATCCAACTCTGAAAGAAAGTGATTGTACTTGGCAGCTCTGAGGCTTCAAGATGTTGAACATGGCTTAAAAAGAGGAAATGTGCTCTGTAAAAACAGTTAATGTGAAACAGGAGCTGTAGAGGGATTTGAGCTTGTTTGGATTGATTACTCTTGATCTGAACTTCATTTATTGTCATTTTCTTTTCTTTTTTTTTTCACTCACAGATGGTCAGAGGCAGGAAGTGAGCCTGGGAGGTGGTGCTTCCCGACAGTGCTTCTATGACCTGACTCCAAGTAGCCAGTATCAGATCAGCATTCACACCCAGATGCAGGAAATGGAGGGACCTTCTGTCTCCATCACTGACATGACACGTATGTTGCAAATGGTTAATACATTGTATATACGTATATGTATATATACATATACAACATATATGTATATGTCCTAATGTCCACATTTTTTTGCACTCAGGACAAAAGCAGCTAAGTGGAATTTATTTGAGTTTCATCCCATTCATTGACAATTTTCATCAACATTTTAAGGAGTTTGACTCACCCTTTTAATTCACCTATTTCTTGTCTATCACTCACTTACTTGTTTCTTAGTTCTCTCTCAATTTCTCCCCTTGCCTTCCCCATTAATCCTTTCAAACTCTCTTTACAGTCTCTTTCTCCATCTGCCCCCAACAGTAGCCACCTTCTGCACGCATCTGTCTCACCTCTGCAACTTTCTCCTCTACCTGTGGTCGTTCTCTCTCTCTCCCTTTCTCTCTTTTACTCTCGCCCTGAGAACATAGAGGCTGCGGTTGCAGTTCATTGGTCAGCTCAGGAGGTGAGGTGAATCGCACAGCTTCAGGGACCACGAGTGCTCAGCTCACAAGCAGGGTTATAGATAGCTGGATAGATGTGCATGCACACACAGATTCCCCAACTGATGTTGTTGGTCCACAGATTTTGAGTCAACAGTAGTAAAGTGCTACAATTGGATTTCAGCAACGGTTGTAGGTCCATAGACAAGTTTAGAATTGTTAAGATACTTAATTGTTAGGAAAATGTACCTAAATATTAAAAGTGAATGTGCTTATTAGGCACAATAGTCTCTTTCAGAGTGCTAAATTAGGCAATATATTATGTTTTTGTTTTTTATAATAATTACTAATGCAATAAAATGTAACAAGAATTTTGATCTTGTAGCTGGTGGGTGTGGAGCTAATTTTAACTACTTTATATACTGTTAGGTAGTTTATTTTATAACAATACATGCTATTTTATAAGAGGATCACATCCTTTATATGTCTACAAACTATATATTACTACTATAGCTGTCAGATAAATATAGTGGAGTGGAAAGTGCATTATCTCTCTTATAAATCTCGTAGAGTAGAAGAAAGTAGCATAAAATAGAAATAGTTAGGTAAGAGTACCTCAAAATTACTTAACTACAACACTTGTAAATGTACCTTGTTACTTACTGCCTACAGAAGCATTCTTATCATGTGTCTGTAGATGTCTTTAGGGTGGAGAGATAGTAAAGAAATAACATCAACAATAGTAATATGGTGGTTCTTTGACACGAACATCTCCTAAGCCCCAGAAATTCTACAGTGTTTATTGTTCATTGACATATGCCACAATCTCACATTCTAACACATTGCTAATTATCATGTTTGTCACCAACAAGTTAAACTAAAGAAACATTTGAGATAATTCCATCTACTTTCATGAAGTATGTGTCCCTTCTCTGGGCAGTCGCGGATGTTTCCAGGATGATTTACTTGCTGTACCCTGGTTTGACAGAACCCACTGCTCTCTGCAAAGTAATTGGCTTGGCACTGAGGCATACCTTAACCTGGGGGCTGTTTTGACTTGAAAAAAAACAGCCTCTGGTCAGACAGATACTACAGTAAACTGATGAAAATAGTAGTCTTGCTGTCCCCATCTTATTGAAGGTAGGGAAGAGAGATATATAGAAAGAAGGTAGAGATAAAGTCTGATTGCTGTAACTCAGTGATGGAAAGAAAGATAAACAGAGTAAAACACAGCAGCTGGATTGCTCATGTCACATAATACTGTCTATGATGTACACGTAGGTTGTATATACAGAATGCACTAGAAATAACGTAAATATAAATAATAATAGGAAATAAAGGTCCAGAACTTAGCTGTCGGAGAAGGGAAGAGGATTAGGAAAGTTACAGCTTAATAGAAACAGGCTACTGCTGTCTCTCATTTTGCCAGCTTATTGACTGTTTGTGTGGTTGTGTGTGGTTGGCACATAAAGATGATGATGGTGCCACTTGTCACTGCCATCATGATCGATTGCCTTGTCTTCTTTCCCACATTTTGTGTTTATGTGTGTGTGTCCAGTGCCAGCGCCCACTCAAGCTCCGACTGAACCCCCCACCACAGAGCCCCCTCCCACCATCCCACCTGCTAAAGAAGGTGAGCAAGAAGCCGAACACAAAACAAAAGGTCATTTTAGTGTTCTGATTACTTAATATGGTAACTGTAGTCACCTGACCCTAGTGAAATGCATTTTTGGTTAAAATTATACAAAGCCGTGCACGTAAACTTGTAAGCTATCACACTTAATATATGCCAGCTGTCATATACAGTATATGTCATTAACAAAAATTCTGCAAAACTTGCAGCAACACATACATGCAATATTTGTAATGTGGATGTTTTATGAGGTGGTAATAACAGATTCTTTCTACATGACCAATAAGGCAACACTACTGAGTGCAATGATGGAATAATTATTTTAAGTGTTTTATTTGTTACCCATCTTGTTTGTTGTCACTGTATATTTATAATAAGACAGTTATGCTATTACTACAGTTAGCTCATTTTTATATTTCTAAGAAGAAGAAAAAAATCAGTTGCTCAGCTATTCAATTGTTGGTTGCATTTATTAACTTTGATGTACTTAAAGGTGTAAAATTCAATCAAGGTTTGTATTGGCAGATACTTGCAATCAAATGCGATTATGAATTATGGTGATTACGATCGGGTGCAAACAAAATCTGATTGGGACATTGCTTCGTAGGGAATTGTAACCAGTTATACAGAGCAGTACGTTTTTAATTTAAATCAATGATCGACACCACACTTGCCAGTGCAAGCTATGCTGCTCTGGCCTGATTTTGAAACAGGAAACAAAACAGTTTACTTTTGACAGAGTAACTTTCTAATGTCACTCTGTACTCGTTACACAGCTGTGAACTGTGTTTAATTTCAAAATATTAACAGTGACCTCAAAAACTTTGGGGGCATTATAACTAAATCAGGGAGGTTCAATTTAAGCTAAACAAAAAGGAAAAGTCAAAAAAACACTTGAATGTCTCACACAGGAAGTCTACAAGACGTTTACTATATTCCACAATGACTTTATTGGGTGAACTATACACCCTCCACTGTGGGTTGCAGCCAATGCCATAATAAAGAAATGCTCCTCTAATCCTGGTTTATTAGCTTGTTGGCTCAGGCTCAGCAGAGCTAACCTCAGCACTCCCACCTAGTTTCCGCGTCAGTACAGTTTGCTCCAAAACACCAGAGCACCAAGCACTCAGGTAAAAGAGTCCAGCAAACTCTACAGACATGAACCAACACACCCGCTGAGTCCGTCTGTAAGCATTTCTGTCTACGTTTCTGACCTTTGTTAGACTGATGCCTACTGGCAGGCAACCTTTACTTAGGACGGAACCACAACAAAAGAAAAAAAAGCAAAGGTGCATCTGTTGCTTCGTTGATCTTATGATCTTAAGTTATGTTTTTATGTAGATTTTAGAATGTTTTTTTCTGTTACATGTTTGTGTTGTAAAGCAACAGATTGTAGCACTATGCCAAAGACAAATTCCCCTCGGGGACAATAAAGTGTATTATATTCTATTCTGTGTCTATACGTGGAAGAGAGACAGACAGTAAGAACAACAAGAGGAAGAGAATGAAACAAAGTGATGGGCAGGATGTGAAAAAGACAGGCAGAGATACAGCTGCAGAGGCCAGTAGGCAGAAAGAGAGACACATGAGAAGAAAGACAGTGGTAGAAACAGACAGAAAGAAGTGAGAAAAAGGCATGCTGTATTAAAGCAGAGACAAGACAGAGATAAAATGATGGCGATGAGTGGTGGTTGAGTGGTTTCAGTAATATCACAGCTTTTATCAGAATCAGCCCCATAAAACCGTGTAATCAAAACATTCTCCAGCTGACCTTTAACTTGACATTTCTGACAAGCATGAGAGCTCCACCTATGAAGTTCTGTAAAAATATACGATAATAGCATTTGTCTCTAGCGAAAAACAATAAGACCAGTAGAGCAGATATTTGTGTCGATACAGGTTTTTCCCTGGCTTGAAAGACTTGTTGTCATGAACGGGATTTGGGATTTAGCGAAGAACTTAAGTTTGAAAACTTTACAGCAGTAAATATAAGGCTACTGGGAGTCTTTTAGAAACCTGAGAAGACTAAAAGATGAAAAGTCACTGCTGGACCAGGAATATGAATGAGCAGCTTATGGAAGGAGAAAAAAATACACAAACACAAATTGCATATATAGCACATTTTTGTGGTCAGAAAAATCTGTTTGAAACTCTGAATTTTAGAGCGTGCACTATACTTGTAATCTTATGAACTCTCCCATGTGCATATTAATCTGAGGACCCAGCCTTTGCATATTTACCCTTTTGCAGCGGATGTATATTTGCAGTGCTTCATCCTATACATATTTACTTAGAGTCTGAATGTATTAGGCAGCCAGTTAACATTCAAGTTGTGCTTTGTCCTTTGCAGACCTTCATTCTTTATGAAATTACTTATTTAAATGCAGAGACAAAATAATGTGCTGGCTAAATGTATATATCTCTCTTGTCTGCTTGCCTTTCCGTCTAGTGTGTAAGGAGGCCAAGGCTGACCTGGCATTCCTGGTCGACGGTTCCTGGTCCATAGGGGATGACAACTTCATGAAGATCACGCGTTTCCTCTACAGCACCATGGGATCACTGGATTTGATTGGCCCGGATGGCACCCAGGTCAGTCATGTGACCACACCTTAGTCATTTTTACATCAGGGAGAATCTCAAAGGAAGAACTCAAAAATGTAACCGTAATTAACAAGTGTTATGTGCACGCATACACCTCTATGGCATCAAACTACAACAAAGGAACACAATGGAAGTAATTCCTGTGGCTTTTTTGTGGTATCCTTGATGTTATAAACAAAACAAATCAAAATATTTGTATGATTGTATCGCACCTCTATTTTACCAAATGCATCAGTACATGGGGAATGATTTCTGGATTAAACATGTAAGAATTGTCTTGACTATCTGAGTCTGAATAATGTTGCAGTGAGTCTACTTGGAGTGCTGGTATTCCATTGTATGACCACTTATGGTTCTTGTGTCTAGTCTAAATGTCTGTGTCTTGTGAAAATGACCGTATTGCCAGTTTATACAGTACCATACAGAAATACAAATGTGCTGAAGGCTTTTAATTTTTGTTCAGTCGCTTTGTAATTCATTCTCTTTGTTAAAGCATTTTCCTTCTGTAAAATGCATGCTCATGGAAAATTAAATGTGCAGCAGATGCTGGGGATCTAGCCAAAAGTAACCACACTGAAAACCATAAAAATAATGAAATATAGAAATGACATGTCTTAGTGTAATCTGTGGGTAAATAACCCATTCACAGAAGAGAGAATGTTGTGAAAATTATATCTTTGTTCATTTATTTTTAAATATATTTTTGTAGGATAATCCCCCCAAAAAAGAAACAAATATGGAGTTTTTAGACGTGATGTTTTGCAAGCACAGCACAGTGTCTAACTTATAATAAAATTCTCATATATCCAACAACCCATTGCCCCCCAACTCTTGTGCTCCAGCCAACTACCACATCCTCTGTCCTCCATCTTTCATATACGGCCACCCATTTAACTTTCAAGATTGCAGAAGAGAAAGAAAGTTTTAATGTGCTTTCTACAGACTTTTATTCAGTAGATAATGGAATAATGGAGACAGGATGCTGTCCATAATGAAAGGGTGGAGAGTGATTCAACATCATGGCTGACTCTCAAAATCTGCAGCTTTCGTTCTATAACCAGCGAGCAATTCCTTCCATATTTTCTTTGTTGACAGAAATAGAAATTATGGACATAACAGACTTTTGGCCTAATGAATCCTAACCAACCTCAGTTTACAGTTCGTGTTTTCGACACATGTGGGCTTGGCTCATTTATTATTTGAGGAAGTCTGCTGCTGTTGGCATTTATTGACTCTGTAAGTATGCTTTGGGGCAGAATTTCCCCCAATTTCCTTTGGCTGTCCCCTGACAAATAAGCAGGACCACAGCCTTGTATCTACAGAAAAGTTTAGAAAAGTGAAGAGGAACTTTAAATCCCTAGTGAGTCAATCTTTCTGGCAAGACTTTCTTTTTAGTTGCTGTGCAGTATTCGATTAACTCTGCTCATTTTCTACCACTGTGTTTTGTGCCAGAAAACATTACTTGTCTGGCGGGAGTGGTGGCCGTAATCATTTAGGTCTTGATGCATTAAAAGCTGGAATAATGTTCAGATTGTTCAAGCATCGACTAATGCACTATCAACTTGATTTTCATGAGTAATACTTTAAATCACATTCCTACAGTGAATATTACCATCTTCACTGCCGCAGAGTGTTTCTCATGTATCAGGTTCATCAGTAGTAATGTCAGGCTCTAACTTGGGGCAGTAGTTCTCTATTGTCATTGTGAACTAATTTCTTGTAAAAGTGCTTCTTGCCTGCATGGCCCCCACACTATGTCAGCAGAGCTCAGCTGGTTCATTTGTCATACTGTAGAGGTGCTTGCTAAACCTTTTTCTTTCATTTGTGTAATGTCTGCTATTACGCAGTTTGCTACCCTCAGTGTGCCCCATAACCCTCTGGCAGTAGGCTTCTAAGAGCAAAACACTGGCTGTAATGTGAGAGAGTTGGCTGTACAGTAGAGAGAGAGTTGGCTTGTAAATGTAAGCCGCCCTGAGCCAACAACAGCACCATTAGCAGTCTGGAGGTAATGATAGTTGTTCTCTCCTCTTAGAGTAAGCCAATTAGATTGATTATAGCGCAGATTTGCAAGTTTGGACATATATAGTATATGTATTCAGTGAATTTTCACCTAGAGACTTGTAAAATAAGGCTGTAGTATTCCAGTTCGATGTCGTGGTCTTTTACTTCATGTGCTCAGTGTGAAAATATTAAGACCACCAGCACTGACCAGGTTGAAAATAAGTTAAAATCTGTGGCCAACATTAAACCAGTATCCACTTTGTGGGGCTGCTTTCGCCCAATTTACAGTGTTTCCTTCTGCAAACAAAGGCAGCATCTGTTTGATACTCTTGTCACTGTTGAGCATAAATGCAGAAATTGTAAGTAATAATGAGGTTAGTATAAATGCGCAGACATTTGGCTTCATAGCACTCACATCATGCCACATGAGCTGCTTGGAGTAATTAACCTTCTTGATTTGGAGCAAGCTGAATTAAACCTGCACACAAACACACGCACACATGCACGCACGCAAACACACTCACGTACGCACGCACGCACGCACGCACGCACACACACACACACACACACACACACACACATACATAGTGCGTTTCACTATCTTTGTGGGGACCCGTCATTGACATAATGCATTCCCTAGCCCCTTACCCTAACCTTAACCATCACAACTAAATGACTAACCTTAACCCTTACCCTCACCCTAACCATAACCTAATTCTAACCCTAATTCTAAACCCAAGTCTTAACCCTCAAACAGACCTTTAACCTTGTGTGGTCCATCATTTTGGGCCCACAAAGCTGTCGGGACCCCACAAGTAAACTGAACACCCGGTTTTTGGACCCCAAGAATATAGTTAAACAAGAGCACACATACACACACACACACACACACACACACACACACACACACACACACACACACACACACACACACACACACACACACACACACACACACAACACATTTCTGTTGTATTGTGACTGAGAAGAGTGTGAGCAGATGATCATTTTTGTGTGAACTATTCCTTTAAGGCAGATTTGAAACACCAGGGGTCCAGAAGATAGAGATTTAAGGTAATTTAATTTGACATATGAACTTATTTCACTTATTTTTCTGCCTGTCCGTTCTGCCTCTCTGCAGGTGGCCATTGCTCAGTTCAGCGACGATGCTCGGACAGAGTTCCAGCTGAGTTCCCATGGCAACAAGGAAGCGCTGTTGGAAGCTATTCAGAGGATCAGATACAAGGGAGGAAACACCAAGACAGGTCAGAGCTGTGTGTTATTGGATTATTGTAACAATAGTTCATGCAATAAAACAAGACAGGTAAATTCAGATGTCAGTTTACAGTTTTTTCTGATGGCTTAGGCACATTTTTTGTAACTATTGGCTATTTTTACAAAACTCTACACACAAATAAGAAAACCTTTCACCAAATCAGCAAAACATTGTAGTTCTCTTGCAAAAGGTAATAAACCTTGCTTAACTCTTCAAACCTTCGTAAAAATGGTATTTTCGTATCAAACACAAGCCATCACATTAATAAGCACACAATGCGCCAACTACACACTGATGGCATGAATAAAGAACACATCTGGCTTTTGCTTTCTCTGTGCACAAGGTAGGCTATGTCAGTGTGAGGTCATACTTTTGTCAAAGTTCTGTAAACATACAGGGATCCAAACTTCAAGTACTGGTGTTTATTTACACACATCAAAACAAACACAAGTGTTTTTTTCCAAGTCAAAACACAAAATAGTAATTTCACTGAGAAGAAAAAAAAAATCAGTCTTCATCGTGTCGTCTCTCTGGGTCTACATCACATGCAATGTTCTCTAGTCCAAAGCGCCGTGGAAAATATCTTCTGGAATGCCGTATCCAGCCCTGACATGATGCCTGGTCAATATCCCCACATGCCTCCTCCATTGCCTGTGAAAGGGATTATGCATTGATGGGGATGACGGTCATAGACCTTCCAGCGCCAGGTAGAGAAGAACTCTTCAATTGGATTCCAGAATGGAGAGTATGCGGGGAGGTTGAGTACAGTGAAGAGTGGGTGATCTGTAAACCAGTTGTGGACCAAAGCAGCCCTATGGATAATAACATTGTCCCATATGATGACGTATCTGGTCTGCTCTGGTTTCTGAACATTAGTGAGCATGTCATGTAAGGTGTCCAGGAATGTAATGAGGTGTGCAGTGTTATATGGGCCTAGGGTTGCACGATGGTGAACAACACCATTTTGACTTATAGCTGCACACATAGTTATGTTACCACCACGTTGTCCTGGGACATTGATGATGGCACGGTGTCCAATAATGTTCCTGCCACGTCTCCTTGTTTTAGTGAGGTTAAAACCTGCCTCATCCACAAAAAGCAGCTCATGACCCATGGCATCTGCCTCCAGCTCCATCACTCTCTGGACAAGACAAAACAAATTTTGCACAGCAGGCCCATGCACAGCACTACAGTATGCACTTCCAGATTCAGTACCAATGATACTATAGCTTACCTGCACATAGTCATATCGCAGTTGTTTCACACGTTCACTGTTTCTTTCAAAAGGGACGCTGTAGATTTGTTTCATTCGGATTCTGTTGTACACGACATAATACAGAAATGCTCACATTGTGTATGTTTTGGAAGGTGGACTCATCCTCAATTATGCGCTGCTGTATTTCTCGTAGCCTTATGGAATTATTTGCAATCACCATATTGACTATATGGGTCTCTTGTTCTGCAGTGAACGTTCTTCCTCTGCCCCCAGCATCTGGACGTCTAGCAATTCTGTAAAGTAACAATTTCAGTATTTTTATATGTATGGTATTGTTGTGTTTCTCATTAGAGTATGGCAGTGCTACAAAACGTAGTGCAAAGTGACTGTACTAACCGATTCTCATTTCAAAATGTCCTTATGATGCTTGCTACAGTGTAGCGGCTCAAGTTAGGCTGAACCCTTTGGCCAGCTTCCCTCAGGGTCATTCCATGGTTGATTACATGGTCCACTATTGTAGCTCTGATGTCATCAGTAATTCTATTTCTTACTCTTCTCACCCTTCCTCTTCCCCCTCCTCGTCCTCCTCTTGCTCCTCCTTGTCCTCTTCCTCTGACTTCACCTCCTTGTCCTTGTCGTCCTCTCCCTCTCGCTTCTTCACCTCCGCGTCCTCTTCCTCCTCCTCTTCCTCCTACTTCTTCCAAGGGCGTAAATCCCCGGGAGGTCGGGGGGGTCAGGACCTCCCCCCCCCCATCTGAGGGTTGTCCCCCCATAGAAATATCATTAAAACAATGCTGTGTATTGTAAATAACATAATGATGTATACTTAAAATATCTATGTAAGTAGTAAAACAATACAAACCCCAAAAAATGCTTTTTAAGTTTAGAAACATTTTGAGTCCCCCCTCCCTTGTCTCACAGTGGTTTGGTCCACTGCCTGCTGTACGTTAGGATCATAGGTAGACTCACAGTCACATCGGTAGTGACAGGTATGTAGTAAGTAGGTGGTTCAAGGCTGTTTTATTCACATTAAACATCAGATGAAGTTGTTTTTCTCTCAAATAGAAATTATGCTGAGTAATTAATGAATTAGTCATGACAAAATGTCCGCTATGTTAGTCTAATATAATGTAGTCTAGCTTGTTTAATAGCTTGTTAGATAGAAATGCACCCACTACAACTAACGTTACCACGGCGATAAGCCTAACGTTATGTGTGTGTGAACTGACATTAGGGTTAATATTGAAGATCTACAGTTGTGTTTTGCTCAATATGAAGTTAAGTGGCTGATCAGTTAAATATATATCCTCTGTCCCAGAAGAAACCTAATATTTATGTGGAGGACGCAAGATCATTTTATAATTCTAATATGACCGCGTGGTGAACCTATGAACCTAACTCATATTTAGACATCTGACGTTAAAGATTTGTGTTGTTGTTGTCCAGATAAAATGACAGAGAAATGTAAAACAGGCATACGATCCTTTTTCAGTAGGCTTACACCAAAACGCCAAGTAAGTACATTAAGTTCTCATATCAAAACAATTTGGTAACATCTTTATAAGAATGGGTGCTTATGGAAATAATAAGGACACTATGTCACAGGCAAAGGCGACAGAAAGAACTGAGGAACAGGGAGACCAGGGCCAGTCAGGTGGAGAGTCTCAGGTAAGTGTGTTGAGCTTAGTTGATATTTTTGGAGGTGTGTGGCTGTCAGGGTGAGCAGATGAGCTTTACCAGTGGCTCACTAATTTACATTATGATCAGCTAATTTAACAAATGTACAAAAGCATTGTATTTCTTTTATATGGGGACACTTTTTGAAAATAAGTCATTATGTTTTAAGGTATTTTTGTGGCTTGATTGTAAACAACTTAAAAATAAATACATGGTTTTAAAGAAGAATATTTTGGTCAATTTAGTCAGCTTTTTCACTGAATCAAGAGAAAAGCTGAAAAGAAGGCTAATGGTACAGTCTCCAAGCTACACTAATGATAGTATTAAGGCTTTCCTCTGTGTACACATGTCCTCTACGAGTATAATTGGCTGTCTTATTTGTGTCCCCTTCAAAAATTGCTCTTCTGAAATTTTATGTTTATTGTCCCCTCCTACTGTTAGATCAGATTTCGCCCATGACTTCTTCACCTCCGCGTCCTCTTCCTCCTCCTCTTCCTCCTACTTCTTCACCTCCACGTCCTCTTCCTCTGCCTCCTCTAATTCTCACTCTTCTCACTCTTCCTGCTCCCTCCATTGTACTCCACACGGACAGCTCACTTGTGGCTTATTTATAGTGCTTAGGCTGATTGCAAAGTGAACTAATTATCTAAAAAAGTTTTCACATGTGACAGTGTGCCAGACAGTTGGCAAAATAGTGTAAATAATAGCCATACATGCGTATAATTTTGCCAAGAGTGTGTTGATCATTTGGAAAATGAGTGTAAAGCAGTGAGTTGTGTGCTGTGCAGTGGATTATACTTACAGTTTTGCAAAGTATGTGTTACAAAATTGAAAACTGAGTGCAAAGCAGTGTTTGTGCTTTTAGTTTTGCAAACTCAGTGAGTGGTTTTGCTATAAGTATTAATAGTTTTAGAAATTGTGCTATGACAATCATGGTTAGGGTTTAAGCATTCAGAAAAAACTGTAATACCTTATTTGACATTTTTCCCAATCTCTTCACAAAACAATCTCACCACAGGGTCTATTAGCTATTCTGGAGCTTTAAATCATAACACACAGTCTTCCTTAGCAAATATAGTTTGGCCATTTGTTGTGGAATTGTAGATGTTAAAATAAAAAAATAAAAAATTCAGAGCACTCTAAGGACTTCTCGTCCATGTTGGCTTGAGATTGAAAGTGTATTCTTAACTTGGAAGCAGCTGTTGACGAAACTATCTCACTACAAGGTCCATTAGTAGCTGATCTGGAGCTTTGTCCTAACCTTTATGACAGCTGGACAACTCCATTTTCCCAGAACCGCTACTAATGGACCTTGTGGTAAGATTGTTTTGTCAACTGCTATTTCCAAGGTCAAGAATGAGCTTTAAACTGTAATTTACCACAAACAATTTTGATAAGAAAACTTTGTGAAATTTTAAACATCTCTATTAAACTGCCAGTTTTCACCAATTTCATGATACTTGTTGAAACTATCACATACTGCAGAGAGGAAATACTTTACTTTGAAAGCATACAGTGGCTTGCAAAAGTATTCATACCCCTTGATCTTTACCACATTTTTTCACGTTAAAACCACAACGTTATTTTATTGGGATTTCATGTGATAGACCAACACAAAGTGGCGCAGAATTGTGAAGTGGAAAGCGCCATCAGCTCCAGGGCTGATCGCACTATCCTCTCCCCACTTATCCCTGGCTCCCCCTTCTTACTCCTCTCTCTTTTATTCTCTCTTTCATCTCCTCTACTCTCTTGCCAACCTCCTACTGTCTTCTCCTTCACTTTATTGCCTCTTTGTTTTCCTTTTAAGCGTCCTGTTAGGTTGGGCTGTCCAGATTCAGGAGCAGACACGGAGGAAAGGTTGGAAACAGGGATATAGGTTAATTGAACACAAAGGTAATGATGGTGCTTTGAAATCCTCTGGGGCTGAGAGCAGGCAGACAGGCAAGAGGCAGGTCCAAAAAAAAACAATTCGGCTCAGGCAGGCAGACTGGGCTTCCAGGACTGAAGTGGGTATCTGGAGCAGGAGCAAAAAAAACACACAAAGTCAAACTAAGCTTAAAACAGGAGATACTAAAGGCAGACTGTCAAAAAAACACTTAGGCTAGCCATAGCGAGTGTTACCACTTGGATGAACGGACGATCTGGCAGAGACTGGTTGGAAAGACGGGGTTTAAGGAGCGGTGATTGCTGGATCTGCTTCAGGTGAGTAGGAAGAGAACCAGGAGCGCCACACCCACTCAACCCAGGACAGACAGATGACAAAACAAAAAAACAAGGGAGAGGGAAAACAGACAGAACCCACTAGGACGTCCTCTCTTCTTCTACCTTTTCATTGTTTTCCCTCTTTTCCTTCTCAGCATTCCTCCTTTTTTGTCTTGTTTTGTCTTGTGTCCTTCTGTTTTATTCATTTTCCCCATACCCCTTATACGTCTACTGTACTGTCTTATAATGTAACAGGTGAAAAGTGGTGGAGTTTTAGCTGACAGGGCTGTGTGTGTGTGTGTGTGTGTGTGTGGGGGGGGGGGGTCTACAGAAGAACAGAAAACAAACCATAAAATGTCATCTTCCCCACACAAAGAAAGAAAGATGGGCTGCCAACTCTTACACGGTTAGGCTAATGCCTATGGACTCTCAATGTCTCCCTCTCCCCCTTTCTCTTTGTCTCTCTCCCACACATACATGCACACATACACTGCCTCAGCATAGCATTAATCCTCTTTAGTAGCTCACACATAAAGCCTATTGTTCAGGCTGTCCTTATTTCACAGCTTATTGCTTATAAATAGATATATGTATATATTTTATTTTTTAGAATATACTTGAGTTCATATAATAGTTCCTTTATTTTACATGTTTATATACATACATACGTAATAAAATATATATTATCTATCTATTTATTTATAAGATAATTCAGGCAGAAGTGAAGAGTATTTTCTGTTCTGTTCAATGATTTTTTTTATTCATGTTTTGGTTTTGATATTTATATATATTATTTTAACCCTCTGTTAATATTTATGCTAAACTATACATATATAGAGCTGTATGCTCTGAACCTAAACCTCCTTACTTACATCTTACTCCTCTGGTCCATTTAGAAATGGATCAGTAGTGAATGTGGCTTTCAGGACTGAGGCTTGCATTACAACTATGAAGTTCGCACTCCAAACCCAAACATTTTCATTTTTTCATTCTTAAACCTCAACTTCTCCTCAGAGACTCCATCAGCGCCCCCTCACTGGGTCTAAATCTCCCACAGCTTTAGTGCCTTTTTTATGCTTTTACTGTAAATGACTAGCTTACTTTATATCATCTGTCCTATAACCCTTGGGTCAAGCAAACACAGAAAACACATTTTAAAATGTGCTTAAGGAGCGGCCTCTAGCTCACCCAGTAGAGTGTGCGTCCCACGTGGGCTGAGTCCTTTGCCCGGGTTTGGGTCGACCTGCTGCCCTTTGCTGCGTGTCATCCCTTCTCTCGCCCCACTTTCCTGTCTATCCACTGTCACTATCTAATAAAGGAAAAAGACCCACAAAAAAGTGCTTAAAACTATGCACAGATCCACAGTAAAGTAACAAAGGTCTTGTCAGCTCTACAGTATCACCACACCCCTTTTTTGTGTGGATAATATTGGACAGTAGATTTGAGTTTCCTAATCATGTTTATCCATTTTGAAACATTTAGTTTAAACCTGCTTATTTTAGCTTAGCGTTTCACATCTGGGAGCTGCCCTCTAACTTGGTCGGCAACAGAGCTTGTACTGTATCTACTGGGGATGAGTACTTTGCTCAATGGCACTGCAAAGGTTTGAGGAGGAGGGACAGTCTTCAAGTCATAAGCCTTCTCTCTATACACTTTGTATAAACACTATGTAAATAATGCTGCCTTCATTAGGACTTTACAGTCTGATTTTCCCCCCCACCATCAGTACCCTCTCATACGAGTGTGAGGGAAGAGCATGTTGAGGATTTAGGGTGTTGAAGCTGATATTCTAGGATTTGGCTTTACGATATGCATTTATTCATAAAGGTATTAGTATGCCTCTGACTGGCTTGGTTAATGATTGATTTAATGTAGCTGCATCTGTAATAGTCTTTATCCCTGGATATATACTGTAGTGTGTATACAGTGTGTATGTATATATATATATATATATATATATATATATATATATATATATATATATATATATATATATATATATATATATATATATGTGAGGAATTGTGAATAAATGTGTGCTTGTGGGCAAATTGGGTAAAGATTTCTGTGTGTGTGTGTGTGTGTGTGTGTGTGTGTGTGTGTGTGTGTGTGTGTGTGTACAGTATGCGTGTGTACAGTATGTGTGAGATGACTGACTTCCAATATGTAAAATAGTGTCTTTAAATCCTTAATTGTGCAGTAATATATTTCTACATTAGATTATTCAAGATATGATTGGCCTTGTTTTATGATTTTTACTTGAGCAGCCAGTCTGACTTCTTCTTCAGCTGTAGTGATGCAGTTGTGTGAGACCCTCACTCAATTTATCAAGGTTTATGAGTCTTTTATGAGTTCAGGAATAGATGTATGAATGGCCCATGATTGAGTTTCACTAAAATAAAAGCCACTGAGACCCATTCAAAATCCATTGTATATTTTCCATAATACATTTGATTGTCCAAATTTATTTCTTACTGATTTCTTACTTACTGTAACCTTTCAAAGATTAGAGAATTGTATAGCTCTTTCTTTTCATAATAACCACACATAATATAACAATCTCCTCCCAGTCATACAGATTTTACAGCCACGTAAGAACTGGGAGAAAAAGTCTCCTACTTCATTATATTGCGCTTCGGATGCTATAACAGGAGAGATGATTTCAACTATTTTTTTTATTTTATCCCTTCTTATGTGACAGCGAGAGAACTGTTGCCGGACAGGAGGCTCAGTCTGAACTGATAGGGATTTCTTCACACACAAAAAGGGATCGCTGATTGATGATGAGCTTTCGAACCCAAGATCAACTGACATGTTTTTGTTTTGTTTCCATTTTTGTTCATGTCCTTTCTCATCTGACCTCTTCCTTCTTCTTTTTCAACCTTTTCCCCCCACTCTTTCTGTGCCCTCTTACCTGCCCTACCCTTTCATTTTCCACCTCCTACCCAACCCCTCCTCTGTCCCATCCCCTGTCTCCTCTGCTCTGTGTCTCACTTCATGCCTGGCTGGCTGCTGTAATTCCAGTCTCGCCCCAGCGTGATCAGAGGACAGTGTAGAAACAGATGTATCACTGGCAGATACAGCACAACACTTTACAGACCAAGCACTCTATCATTTGTCACCACTGACAGCTGACAGTCTGAGGATTTTGGTTTGGTTCAAAATTGGGAGACAGAAACACCATACACATTCTCACATATACATTAAGTGTTTGGTGAACTTCAAGGGCCATTTACTGCTTCATCTTGTATTGTTTTTATTGCAAAGTTCCCTGATATTCTGCACTAATCTTAATAAATCAGACACACTCTTGAACACACACAAGGAGTGAGTTTTAAAGGGCAGTGAGAGTTAAGAGAATTAATGGCAGTGATTGTCCATTTAATTATGAAAAGGTCAGGTGGAGATGAGTAGATTAACTTTTTGAAGTATTAATGCAAATCATGATGAAGAGTATGCAAAAACTGGCATTGTGTGCATGCAAACACACGCACACAATGAGTATATTTGCACACACATTGTTGCCAATATTCAGTATGTGTGAATAAAAAATGTAGATGAATATATGAATATATATATATATATATATATATATATATATATATATATATATATATATATATATGTATGTATGTGTGTGTGTGTGTGTTATTTTAAGTGACTATACCTTGTAATTTGTCGCTGCATCTGTTCAGAGTTCATGTTTCAGCAGTAGTCAAGTACACTTTAGTTTTCAGCAGTAGAGAGAGCTGTCTGGAGGCAAATAGATCAATAGAAATACCATAAGAAATATAGTATAATATAACACAATGCTTTTAAATTCATTAAATCCACTGACACGTATGTATTGAAACCACATTGGCTGCCTTTTTTTGCGGGTCTTGAAACCTTTTAAAGCTGTCTAGACAGATTGTTTTTGACTGATTAAGTCCATTAGCAGGTGACGTGCACACTGCCAAAGGTTCATCTAATTTTAACTTTCTGACAGATTGGATTTTGACATTTCCATCTTTGTCTCATATCTAAGTGTTCAAGTCTCATTGAAATACCTTGGACATGTTTTGCTTTCTGGCATATTTTAATCTTGGTTCAGGAGCGTTTAGGTCACTTATTGCCATGTAATAATTATGGGCTTGAAAATATATTTTATTAATGTTGGTGGAAGAATAAAGAATACTTTTTTTAATCAGCAAGTACATTAAAATTGTAGCAAAGGTCACAAGCATTCACACCCATGCTCGAGGTGGGGAACTGGATTTGTTTTAGGCTGTTAAAGACATCTGTGCTTCTAATAAGTTGGTTTGCCAAGCTTTTATTCCTCTACTCCAAAATGTTCTACCAATGAAGAAATAAAGCTTCATATCAGATGACGGCGCTAAGAGTGTTGTGGAGAAAGTATAAGCACCACATAAAGGACCATACTAGTTGTTTTGCATTTTTATTTTAATGTATATGTTATATTGTATGGTTTGAGTTAGATAGACTCAAAACAATCACTTGGCAGCTTTAATTATTCAGTCAGAGACACTTACGTCAAGGAATTGACTATTTGTAACAAATGTTTATACAGTAAGATTGGGCAGAAAAGGCTCTGCTGTTTGAGGGAGCTCTCAAAGAATCAGAGAAACAACAAGGATTATGCTGAGAGAGCTAACCCTCCCTTAATAAACATACATGAGCATTAAATCTTAGTTTAATCAACAATACGAAATATCTCATATGTGGAGTTTGGGGTGGTGAAGGGAACTGTGTCAGCAAACGGCAGATGCTTGAACGTAAGTAACAGTGATAAGTGTCAGGTTTTAATGTCCTGCTGTACACCTGCATGAATATAATGGTACATTACTAGTCACTCAGCTGGGAATGATTGCAAAGTATCCAATCAGACAGTACAAGTGTAGCTTCAGTGCTTTGTTTGTGTAACATAACAAAATATTGACAAAAAAAGATACGTGTACTGTGATTAACTATCTAATTTAAGTTTCTGCATATTCATTTTATAGTTTTATAGAAATTAACACAAACAAACAAACCTAAACACCATGGTCTGCTTCAAAAAGCATGGCATAAATGTTAAGTATACTGTAAATGGGTATATGGGCTAAAAATGCAAAATTACTGGTATGGGTTTTAAATCATAAGGTTATTATTCTGTCCTCCATCAGGTCGGGCCATCAAACATGTGAAGGAGACTATTTTCACCCCAGAGGCCGGAGCTAGAAGGGGCGTTCCTAAAGTCCTGGTTGTTCTCACTGATGGACGTTCACAAGATGATGTCAACAAAGTGTCCAAGGAGATGCAGATGGATGGTTGGTATTTTATAGACCAAACACAGAAAAAAAAAATTTGGTTGTTTACTAAAGTTCTGAAAAAGATGTCTACGTTTATGTGTTTCATTGACATTCATAAGATAAGTTGTGTGTGTTGGTACAGTACAGGCAAGATGGAGGACAGATCCCCATTCCCCCTTTCAATTCTTGGATGCTTTATGTACTGTGTGTCACATTTTACATTTATAGGATATGAGATGCTTCAACCATTGGTTTGAAGCCCATAACTCCCAACAATGCATTACCTTACTCCACTTTATCCTCTACACTTACTTACAAACTTGTAATGAATTCTCTTGTTTAACTCCATTCTCAGGCTATATCATCTTTGCCATTGGCTTTGCGGACGCAGACTACGGGGAGCTAGTAAATATTGCCAGCAAGCCCAGCGATAGACACGTCTTCTTCGTGGATGATTTGGATGCTGTGAAGAAAATAGAAGAACAGCTCATTACTTTTGTCTGTGAGGCTGCCACTGCCAGTGAGTAACACTACCATGTGTTTAGAACAGAGAGAGGGAGAGGGAAAGAGACCAGGAGGAAAAAGAGTTCTTGAGAAAGGAGAGACCTAGAGAATGACTGAAGAAAAACAAAAAATATAAATTATTAACTAACATACTCTTTTCTGTCTTTCAGCTTGTCCATCAATTTTGATGAGTGGTAACACAATGGCAGGTAAAGGAAAATGCGTAATATACTGTACAACAGTCACACAGATGCAACCATGATGATGGTAATAACATAATGACGGTGCACGCTGTGGTTGCCGGAAATTATTGTAATTACGGTGATCGCATGGAGGAGGAGGAGGAGGATGCTGATCTTAATGAGGATGAAGGAAATGATGATTTGTCTCTTGCAGGTTTCCGTATGATGGAGAAGTTTGGCCTAGTAGAGAAGGAGTACAGCACCATACCTGGAGTTTCTCTGGAGCCAGGTTCATTCAACAGCTTCCCCTGTTACAGATTACACCGTGACGCCCTGGTGTCACAGCCCACCAAGTGAGTATGTCCACTCTAAGGGGGGAGAAATCTGAAAACACAGACTTCTGTGTACAAAAGCACTGTTTAGATCATTTTATAGAAATTCTGTTTCAGTTGGCAAGCAACAAAAGTGGTGCATCATGGCTGTCATTTGATAATGAGTTGGTTTTGCCTGGGTTACTGTGCATAATTACACCTCCAATATCTTGCCTCCTACTCTTTATAGCCACTTGTGTTCTGTTATAGTGTAACACACTATTTAGCTGTTCTCATTGATGTATATGTCTTTTATCTGTTGTCTAAAAACAACTCATACATGCAACCTGTTAAACAAGGCTAACAGTAATCCCAAAGCAGCAAATAAACTGTTGACCAAGTGTTGATTTACATTAATACCTGCCTTACATGGGCATACAAAATAAGTGATAGCAGACAGTGTTGGAGGTGACGGTTTGTTCGGAGACAGTTTTATTTGTTCAAGTGTCATTGAGATCAAGATCCCTTTTGCAAGAGAAACCTTATAAAGAAACCTTATAAATATATATATAAAAGATGATTCCGTCTCACAAAAGAATCATCATGGACATTTTACAAATAAAATCAAAAATATCTGCATGTTAAGTTGTCATTTCTTTTACACAGCTTCATACATCATTATTATTGCATGTTTCTTCTGTGTTTCTTAGAGTTATTTTGATCCTACTCCGCTGTTTATCCATCTATGTTTGCTTGCTCCCCTGCACATGGGGAGTGGTGACTGTCAGCAGGACACAAACACCAGAGGACTTTGAATTATCAGCCAGCAGTACACACAGGATCCTAAAACTATTTAACAGTCCTGCCAATGAAAATGTCCCGACTTTCTGGCTAAAAGAAAAACCACCGGGGAACAAACATGAAAGAAAATGTGTCAAAAGATTTTCCCTTTGTTTTGGATTATCTTTTAGGACACAAGGGTTCAAGTCCCACTCATAGCACCTGGGCTGTTATACTTTCTATCTTGCATGTCTCACAATTAGTACTTGCCCCCAATGCTAATAACCACAAATAGTGGTCTTGAAAATTATAGAATTTGAGCCTGTTGCTGTCACAGTTACAATAATATTAAAGAAAGACTAACTTACAGAGAATTCAGTTTTTACAAAATGGAATTCCTGCAATAAAAATAAATGTACTTAAAGCTCAGAGCAGAAGCAGAATTTTTGCAGTAATATATTAAACATGCAGTTTCCACTAATCCCTGCAATTCATACTGCCAATTAACACAAAAAACAAATTGGCAATTTCAGATCATTTTCTTTTTTTAGGGCCTCAAAGCTCAATTATAGAATGTTTTTTCAAAAATAATCGCAACCTGTAAAAACTGCATCTCCGGCGAGTTTTTACAGTATATAAAAAAAGCAAAGTACACTTATTAACATTTACTGCACATTTCACCAGTACACATTTAATGCCCTGAAGTTTCCAATGGAACAGACTCTCTGTGTGTGTCCTGACCAGAGCAACAGAGAAACCACCCAAAAAATAAACTCAGGCTTTGATTAATTGTCTGCTTTCCACATATGGATATACCCTGTATATCTCTTTGAATTCTCTTTCATTTTCATTGTTTACACAGGACACTTTTAGGGCCTATTATAGCGTTTAGTTTGATTAGACCATGCCCAATCGTGTAAGTATCAATAAACGATTCAAGGTGTTCAGGTCATGTCTTCAGGTTTCATTAAGAGTTCACCTTGTGCATTTCAAATTGGTTTCTAATTGCAGATTTAGACCATGACCACAAGTAATTAAGAAGCATCACAGCTTTAGGAGAAGCTGGAAACAAATGACTGAACACATTCTCTAGGATGCTTGCAGATGCAGGTCAGAAGCATTAATGTTTACCTAGCACTAAAAATATTCAAGTATAAAACCCATGCATACAAACACTTAACAGGAGCATTCAATGGCTTCAAATGTGCTCTTGTAATGTCTTTCTTTCTGCAATGTTGTCATTTTGGAGTTGACGGGGGTGGGGGGGAGGTACCTTCAAGAAGCTTTCTGCTCCGTGATTGTTCAGTTTGTGAAAAGTGACTTTGACGAGCCCTCTAAAAAAATTTTGAGCTGAGATAATTTGAACCTGAAGTGCTCGAAGGCAGCTGCACAAAAAAAGGCTCGGCTCTGAGATCAAAAAGAGCCTGGCACTCGAAGACAGTCTCAGGCAGCCAAAAGCACTGTAAAAGAGAGCTGAAAAGAGACAATGGCACTTTGAAAAAGACACCTAGTGGATACATGCCTTTAGGGCACAGCTAAGCTCACTATCTATGTGTGTGTGTGTGTGTGTGTGTGTGTGTGTGTGTGTGTGTGTGTGTGTGTGTGTGTGTGTGTGTGTGTGTGTGTGTGTGTGTGTGTGTGTGTGTGTGTTTGAATGTTCTTTTATGTGTGTACCAGGTACCTTCACCCTGAAGGTTTACCCTCTGACTACACCATTTCTATGATGCTCCGTCTACTTCCTGAGACCCCACAGGAGCCCTTTGCATTGTGGGAAATCCTCAACAGGGACAACGAGCCATCGGTGGGACTAATCCTGGACAGTAAGTTTGAATCGCTCTTTGTCTCCCCTACATCAAACTCAAACAGCAGACGTGTGCTGAAGCTCCTGCAGTCCCAGTCTCTCCAAATAATCGGTGAGAGTGCATTATGCAGCAGATTGCAGAAGTGCAGCTGGAGAGAAATCACTTTATTTTTGATCCATAATAAAGTACCTTTAAATGAGCAAAATGTTCATCTTACCTTTGTATCCTCAATCATTAATAAGATGCAGAGATACCAGAGCACTTCTGTTTGTGGAAGGCCTGCGGCACACAGAAAAACAGGGAAAGCATCATGACCTCACACTTAGAGGCGCTGATCCTTGTGTGCTTTAGAGTTTGTAACTGGAGATCACAATTTCATATAAAGCTAGTATTTTCAAAGCCAAAGCAGATGGGATGATGGTGTCCTTAGATTGACCATGGTGCAGTGGCTGTGTTTGTATCCGACTGTGTAAAACGATGTGACAGAAACATTGCACACTGGATTAACTCACCCCAGGCGTCAACCTTTAGAGGTGTTTTGGACACTGACTTGGAGGAGACCCATTGCAGACCCATGACCAGCTGCGGAGATTATGTTACCAGCTGGAATTGGTGGTGTTGGGATCCCCTGGAGTAGCTGAAAGAAGCTGCAGGGGAAAAGTCATTTTGTTTTGCTCTGTTTTTCCTGGTGACCCTGATGCAGCCAAGCAGCAAGGCATAACACACCCATACTTTACTAAAGTACTGTACTATACTACTATATTATATGTACTTTTTTGTGCCTTGTCAGAGATTAAACAGCAACAAAGTAATCATTATGCTTACTCAAACATCTCAATGCAGTGATCCATTGAAACATTTTTCTTTTCATATTTTATCTTTCAGATACAGAAGCAATAATAGTTAGATAATCTCAGAGTTTAGTTTTTATTGACATTGTACAAACAAACTCATAGCTGTCATTGCCACTAATATAACATATTTTATTAGAACAATAGGGAGGACGGTATAGTCCTGCACTCATAAGAAACTCCATAAAAAACACAAATACAAAATTATAATTACAGGAGACAGGGATTGCATGCCTATATCACAATGAAATGAAATTGAATTATTACATTTATCGGTCAAAATGACATCTGATGAAGTTTGTAAATGCAGACAAACAGCAGAGTAGCACAACGATCAAGTTGTTTGTTGCTAATGTTGTCCAGCCCATGTACTTCACTGTTGAATCAAACCAGACCTTTATTGGAGTCTAATAATAGGAGACAGTGACAATATTGTGTACAAGACAAGTGTCTACTTAATGTGAACATCCTTCCATCCTTCCTCACCCCCTCCTCTGTCTGTCCCCCCACAGACTCTGGAAAGACCTTGACGTTCTTCAACTATGATTACAAAGGAGACTTCCAGACCGTTGCCTTTGAAGGAACTGAAATCAAAAAAATCTTCCATGGCAGCTTCCACAAGGTTAGTCTTTAATATCTGTGTGCTAAAAATGACTTGAATCATAAAACGGATTAATCATTTTTAGTAATTTGTTAAGGAAAAGATTACATTTGCTGGTTATAGTTTTATGCTAATGTTCTTGCTTCTGTATCATAACAATATGCTGTAGGTATAGGTTTTCAGCTGCCGCTTTAAAATATGCAAGCAGGTTTAAAGACGCATTTCAAAAATTAAAAAAATGTAACATAATTACTGTAATTCTAAAAAGTGTACTATCCAGTCTGTGCTACTGGATTGTCAAAGTCTAGTAAAACAAAACAGTGTTATCGTCTTCAGAGCCTGTCCCACAGTGGCTACGTGTGCCAGTTTGCATCACATATCAGGTTCACACTGACAAACAGTCAGTATAATAATAATATATACTGTATACAATACCTAGGTGGTAGTTTTTTAGACAAACGTTGAGCAGAGGCTTTCTAACAAGCCGTTGAGAAAGAGACAAAAATAAGGACCATCGACTGTATTTTGATGTTTTTGAAGTGGTGGAGCCTGTTGGTGGTTTTTCCAGTAGCTCTTTTTTCTCTCGACCTGTCAACACCACTGTGATGAGTGTGTGTGCAGGTGATGATATCCCTCCCCCCTCTTCTGTCTCTCCCTCCCACTCTCCACTGCTTTTTCTACACCCATTTTTATATTATTCCTTTTAAACTAGTGGAGTATACGGAGTGGGAGTGAAACTGCAGATTATTTCACCCTTTAAGACCTCTCTGATCTTCCCTGATGAAGTTATAGTCAGATCAGATTAATTAAAAACCCAATAGCCTTTTTGCCTAACATGTAATCAATGCCACATAAATGACATTTGTTATTCCTGTTCCCTTGGTGACCTTAAAACACTAGTTTGTCCTCCCAACTGATTCTCTGACAAAGATATTTAATATTTCCCTCAATCACTGTGATTCTATCCAAATATATTTATATAAATGATACTGTGTCAAATTGGTCAGACTAAATGGAAATGGCAAATGTTGATGACATTCCTTCAATAAAAGACAAATTTCTGCTCACTTGAGACGAGAAAGTGTTTTGTGAAAAAATAAATAACTGAATAAATAATGACATTAGTTTGGCGTCAACAGGCCGTGTGGATGAAAAGTTCACATTGCAAAACACTTTGGCGTGAAATATCAATATTAGCCGAAGCAAAATAATAATAACAACTTGCCAAATAATAATCAATTATTTTGTCTTAGCGGACATGTTCTTTGAATTAACCACACTGTTCAGGAGGTGTATTTACTTCAGCAGGGGTGATGGAAAGTATTGTTTTGTTAGATTTCACTAGAGTGTTTGCTTGACAAATGGATGGAAAAAAATTAATTTAATGGAGTCAAGACCAAGTCGTTATAGACAATTTCTTTTTTTGCTGTAGAGCTGCTGCTGTTGTATACTTCATTTCCTGGAGATCTGGGTCTTTGATTTAAAAAAACAACAAAAAAAACAAAAAAAAAACAACAACAGCCCACCAACTCTCTGTCTTTCCTTATCTCAATTCTCAAAATGTCAGGGAGTGGCTGTCCATCATTCTCCCCGCCGTTTTGTTTTCTCCATTGTTTTCTGTCTCTCTGCTGGAGAACATGACAATGTTGAGAGAGGTAACAGATGCAGAAGACTGCCTGGCCAGAGGAAGTGTTCGTCTCCGCTTAGACAGGATGACAAGTGAATAAGAGGAGCGTCCGTGTGCGTGTGCATGTTTGTGTGCCGGTTATAAAGGGATTACCATATGAAGACACCTCGTGTGAAAGCAGGAATACCCAGCAGGATCTGTCACTGCTCAGCGAAAGAGACACACAGAAGACAGAAACAGGTGAAAGGAGGGAGAGTAAAAAGTGTAGATGAAGAAATAAATATGACAGTGAGCTGGAGACACAAAGAGGAAATACAGAGACAAACAGACAGGTAGAGACATGTAGACATAGAAAGATGTGAAAGTTTATTTTTAGTATAACACACATAGTGTGTATAAACGCCATTTCTGTATCTCCCAAAATGATTAAATGTCTCACATAAAAAATGCTAGAGAGCACTGAAAGCTGTAAAAATGTACACTCAGAAAATGTGCACCAGTGCTTCAGATGTCTTGCTAGCTTTACAGTAATTTACAATATTTCACAGTCAAATTCACAAGATTGTTCATGTGCCCATAAATTATTATTATAAAGCTGTTTCCATAAATGTTGGCAGCTTCTAGGCAAGAAAAGAAGTGTAATTAGAGAAACAAAAGCAGCAACTAGAAATAAATGTGTTGAGTTGAGTTTCAAGTTGAGTTGAGCTGAGTAGGATGGGCTGATTTGGGATGACTGAAACTATGTTTGTTCATAAAAGGAAAAAAAGAAACAGTGTGGCTGAGAAAGTAATATGGTGGATGGATCTGTTATCCTGACAGTTACCAGCTTGATGTTTAATCCAGATACAGTAGGTGCACACACTGCGAAGTGAAATGTAAAATGTGTGCCTATTAATGATGTTTAACTTTTACTAACATTTTTTGTTTGAGATTGTTTGTATTCAACTGCAGGGGTCCGTTTCAGAAAGCAGGTTTAGTGAAAACTCTGAGTTTGTTAACTCTGAGATGAGGGAAACTGGGTTTTCTGTTTCAGAAAGAGAGGTTAATCAAACCTGAGAGAGAGGGGTAACTCCAGAGGTAACTTAACCTCAGAGTCAGTTACTATGGTAACTGAGTCTGTGAACCTAACCTGGTCAGGAGCAGGTTTTCTTCAATAAACCTCAAGTGTGTCTCAGTCTCCTCCCGCTGACACAGCGCGCTTTCATTTCCTCATTCATTCATTGAGTCTGTTTCAGGCGCATTTTAGCGCAGTTTGTTATCTGCATGAATAAAAAAAAAAGTATTGGTTTATTTTTTCTCAAACATTGCATGTCCTTTTGTGGACGATCCCATTGATTAAAAAGCTGTATTCAGTCCCTCCAGAAAAACGCGATTATGCGATCGCATAATTCAATAAATTCATAATCAGCCAAAGTCTACATATTTATGCGGGGTCCACATTTCTTCAAATACGGCGCACTTTCGCCGCATAAATTGCCGATTTCCGCGCAAAATATGCGGGGCTTGCATGATTTCATAATCCCCGCATTTTCGCTGCAAAAAAGTCACATATATCTTAGCAGAAAGTTTAAAAATGTTGCGTTTGCTTCACACAAGAGCAGCCATTTTTCCCTGTTGCCTTGGGAACATTATGAAGTGACGTGAACATCATTGAAAAGCTGCAAACCCCGCGATGAAGCCACGATGAAACCGCAGTTTTTGCAAGTTCCCGCAATTTCGTCGCATAAAATTGCATAAATATCCCGCATATTCCATCACATTTTTTAAGAAAACGTGCCGCATAATCAAGGATTTTTACCCGCAACAATCACAAAAAAACGCATTTTTCTGGAAGGACTGTGTATTAGTACTTCACAGAGAGTTTATGTCGGGAGATGATATTGAGTCCCGACTAGATTTATTTTCATTTCCACATAACCGATTTGAGAGGTATTTTCTTCACAGTCCATCAGATATGTAGATACCTTATCCGTCCTCATATAACATCCACCATCGGGGACATGCTTTAACATCCCAGCAGATTCTTTGTGTTGCATTACGTTTTTTGCAAATGGTAGTTTTCTTTACAACATTGGTGATGCAGATCATAATAGTAAAGCCCCTGTATGCAGAGCCGTCAGAAAAGTGTGCCTTGCTCTGAAACGTTTTTTTTTAAACATTTTTGTAGTGTTCCCTGGACACAAACCAGTGAGAGCCATTAAAAAGAATTAAATGATTATAAATTATATTTCTGTTAATGATCATGGTGCTGTAGCCTCAGAATGGGATATAGTAGTAGCTTACTTTTTCACCCGCAGGATTGCACCTAAATGAAATTATAGGTGTAATACCATTCCAGTTTTCACCAGTAATATTATAAGTTAACTGTGGTTAAATATGAAATTAATACACTGTCAATGCTTACGCATTGACTCGAGCAGCAATTTTCTCCCACACCAATTCTCTCTCTTTTGCAGCAGCCGCTGTGTTGCTTTTTTAATGAAATATATGTTCAAACTCGCTGTTTGTGCGCATGAGTATTTCCGCCGACCAGTTTGTTTATGGTTGTTACCATGGTGAATCGTAGTATCATGGCTCTATTCATGCTGCCTTTTTATTGTGGTTGTGCACGCCCTTAACTCTGAGTCAACCTACTCCGAGTTGATTGAACCAACTCAAAGCAGCTGTTCTGGAACCGAAAACTCTCATCTCCCATCTCAGGATAAATCAACTCAGAGATCAGGGTTAGACTCAGAGTTTGTTAAACCTCCTTCCTGAAACAGGCCCCAGACCTAGAGTACATGTTTGTTATGATAGGGTCAGAATGCACAGTAAATTCCAGTCCAGTTTATCTGGATTTGGGCTTTAGGAGCTGTACTCGACAGACAACTTCACACTCGACACTGCACTTCCTTGGGTGCTGAGCAATACACTTACAATAACATAGTTTCGTCCCCTAGAAATGCTATACGATAATAATGAGTATACGCGTCATTTGCTGAAAGCTAACTCTTTGGGACTAGGCTATTTTCTGAAACCTTTTTTTCCAGTTTCTAATTATATATAGAAACAAAGGATGAAAAAGGAATAGCTCAAGAAAAACTCTTTCAAAGCAGAAGTTTTAAAGAATTAAAAGTGTAACTTAAAGCAACAACTGGAATTACATTTGAGTTGCCTGTCAACAGTGCAGATGTTTCTTGTTTTTTAAAAACACATTCATCATTAGAATTGTTTCCACAAGATAGAGCTAACCTTATTTCTATTGTGACTGAGAAACACATGTGACAGTTGTCAAGTTAGTCATTACATAAACACTGTCAAATGTGTCCAGCTGTGATGACACATTTGTTTACATTTCACATACAAAAAGCACACTGTACTAGCCTATATGCAAGCACATACCACACATGCACGTGCACACACACACACACACACACACACACACACACACACACACACACACACACACACACACACTCTTTCAAACATGCATAAGCGAGCATGCGGATGCTTATTTTTAAATGCAGGCCAGAAACAGCTGAGTCAGCAGAAATACTGATAGCCTCATTTACTTCAACCCACATTACCCTACACATCATGTTTAAAAACTGCATTAACAATTTAACTGTGTGTGTGTGTGTGTGTGTGTGTGTGTGTGTGTGTGTGTGTGTGTGTGTGTGTGTGCGTGCGTGTGTGTGGGCATAACTGGAGACACAGGTGCAAAACTACAGTCTGCACAGCAGCAGTTCATGTGAACCAAATTCTAGTTCGTTTTCATTGCTTGAACACAGCTTTCAAAACTCTACACACTTAACCACAACCTGCACAACACTGTGGATTTGAAGCCACACTGCTGTCAAAACTGTTAACCACGGATTCCAAACAGAATGGATTTCAGCCTGGTGCATTTCAAACACTGCTGATTGCAATTCCAGCTGAAAGCCTAAGCAGGTGTCTTGTTTTAGACTTGTTAGTGAACACATACTATATATATATATATATATATATATATATATATATATATATATATATATATATAATAAAGAAACACCAAATAAGAATGAAACAGTTACACATTGTACTGTTTGAGAGAAACAGTGAACAGGTAAAAGAGCAAAGATACCAATATGTCCAGGTAAGATGTCTGAGGTTACATACACAGTTATAAAAAATGTGAAAAACACTTCCTTTACTATAATAAAATTGCGCACTTACTGTTTTTCACAAAGTAATGGAGGTGGAAGCAATGGGAACACCATAGTCATTTGTATTTACCATATAGATAATGCAGGTTCATGGCAAGAGACGACATCCAATGTATTGATAAAAAAACTTTACATACCTTTATTTGTCCAGTAATTACATAAATTACTACAGACAAAATAAAAATGTATTTCTATTTACATAGTGTAGGTAAGCAAACTTCATTCATTCTTGTGTACCTTGTTTACTGGTACCTATGAAATAAAAATAATGTGTGTTATCGCGATAAGGATTGTTCATAGTGTTTGGCTGCACTGAGCCTGTTTTGAGACGTGTGAAGAGTTGTGTTGCTTGGAATGAGTTTTGCAGGTGATGTGAACTGTTTAGCTCAGGTGACTGTTGGTAATGCAGACTGTGGTTAGTGTTTTGCACGTGGTTTCAGTTGTGACCAGTGTCATTTCCACTCTTTTCACGTTTTACTCTTCTTCCCTCTCCTTTCATATTTCGTTGTTGGGATGGTGATCCTTACACTACTCTGGTAAAAACTTTGCTCTTTCATCTCTTGGAATCAGCCATAAAATATGCCTTCAAACACACTACTTTCCTTATGACATTAAGTAATTAAAAGCCCAGAGCATAAACTCCAAGCTGTCTTAAATGTTGCATTAAGAACACTTTTAGTTTTTCTCTTCCTGTTGATGTTCCCTTGTTTGACATTTATATTCAGTAAAGATAATGCTAAGTTGATAGCTCAGTGTTTTTTTGCTGTCAAAGTACAACAGAGTTGTTATTCAATCTGTGAGATTATAAAGAAGTCATATGTACAACATGAAAAAGATAACGTAGCTCTGTCAGTGGTTTTGAAAATAAAAAGTAATTTGTCTGAAAAATGATAAGGAAAAAGAATTCAGATGAAGAAAAAACAAATCGCATGAGGTGCTTTGTATTACAGAAAGATACTGTTGATGTCTAAAAACAGCAGTAGCATTAGAAAATACAAGACTGTGTATGTCTGAGAGGCTAATTAATCTTGTGCTGGCAGTATTATAAGCTGTGGATGGATCTTATATTTTCCAGCCAGCCATCTGACCTTCCAGGAGCAGCACAGAGTGAAAAACATTCTTTACATTCAAAACTATATATTCTATATTCTCATTTTGTTGTGGTCATGTTTTTGTTTTGTTTGTGTGTTGTGAATGCTGACCTATAAAACTGTAGCCTGGCTCCGCCCTCCTACGTACTTCCGCTCATGTTTCATTTTCCTTCAGTACTCCGTCTGGGTTTGTATTCTTGGGTTTTCTCCGGCCAAATATTTGGCGGTCCAATCAGCGAACAGAGGGCGTGGCTGAGAATGATGACGTTGAGAGATGTGAGCGAAGCCATTCGGTCCGTTGTGGCAGCAACGCTGCCGAATATCCAGAAGTTAAAGCCCGAGCAAGAACAATATTTGCTGAGTTGGGTTGGTGGCCATGATTATGTTGCCCTCCTCCCCACGGGGTTCGGGAAAAGTTTGATTTTCCAGCTCACTCCGTTAGTGGTGAAGGAGTTGGCTAAGGCTAACGCTAGCAATGCTAATGCTAAATATAAGCCGATAGTTGTTGTCGGTCTCCCCTCTTGTTGCACATGCACATGACATACGTCACGACCAAACGTTAGCGATTGGTTATGGCAGATCCTGGGCAGATCCAATAGTTTTAAACTTCAACAGAGTACCCGCCTTCAAGGAAGTTAACACTTGTCAATGGAGAGTAGCCAGACTCTCTGTACACATGAACTGTACGAGAGTCTGGTAGGATAAGGCTAATAAAACTGATCCCAAGTCTCAGTTTTAAGACTAAGAATTTTCTCAGCTTTGAGGTTATCTAATGACTCTCAGATGAACAAAAACAACAACAAAACAGACTCAGTCTTCATGGTGCAAAAGCCTATTCAAAGTTGTAATGTAATTATACACTAAATATGCAGATGCTGTCATAAAGAATATATAACACCCCAAAAAAGCAGTTGCTTGAAAATAAAGAGCATCATTTCTGATGCATGCTGCTGTTTCTCAGGTTTTTCTGATTGCATATAGCTCAAGTATAAAAACATAGGTTGGTTCAAATTTCAATTTTCAAGAATAAACCTCCGCCAGACTGAAAATAAGTGTTAGTCACTGCTTGAGTAAATGGAGGAACCAGCTAGCCTGAAGGAGAGTCACTGCTATGTTTAACACACACACACACACACACACACACACACACACACACACACACACACACACACACACACACAGCCTAGGACCCCTTACAGGATAGAGAATATACTAGGGTGGGGGAAAAATCGATACAGCATAGTATCGCGATATTTTCCGTGGCAATACTGTATCGATACACAGATGCTAAGTATCAATCTTTTATTATATACATAAAATGTGTTGGTCAATTTGTCTGCTTGACACTCCTATTTTGCAGAAATAAAATTGAAGTGAGATGAACAAATGTACTGTACTGTATTCTGACCTGTGGCCCCTTTCCTGTCTTAAGCTGTCAATAAAGGCCTGAAAATTCCCAAAAAATAATCTATAAAATAAATTTAAATTTAAAATAAAAATAATTTAAAATAGAAAGTGATCTATGAACTATTTTAGATTAAAAAAGTAAAATATTCGTTGAACTATGAAGCCTTTTGTAATAAAAAAAAAGAAGAAAGAAAAAGGCCTAAAATGCCACAAAATGCCTGCACCGTAGAGGATTTTCATCATCTTTTATATCACGTACAACACACACCATGCCAAGTGAAGTGTGCAGAATGGAGGATGAGAACAGAAAGTCATTATAAAGCAGCCGTCCAAATGTCAGCCAAGGAATAGGCCTTGAATATGAACTTAGTCTGACTCTACATTAGCTGCACCTTGTTTTAGTGTGTGTGTGTGTGTGTGTGTGTGTGTGTGTGTGTGTGTGTGCGCGTGTAGAGGTATATGTGCTGCACACATGCATTAATATTCCTATAACTTACACTGCATGAATATTTGTATTGAGGCTGTGAAAGAGTGATAGAAAACCTCCCATTATGGTGAAACATGCAGGTGCTAATAGTCTATTTTCTTACTACCCTTCAGCAGGATGCAGCTCTCTTTGCTCATTAACCAGGTGACCGGTTGAATTTCACAGTTCACTGCACTGGCAGTGGCTTCCTTTAAGGAGGCAGTTTGAGCTCACAAGGCCAATTTGTGTGCTTTAATGCTTTTAACCTTCGTTTATAAAAAACAAACACACAAAAAAAAAACACACAAGCAAAGGAACCTATTGTCACTGTGAATAGTTAGTAAAGAGGTGGTCTATTGTTGCTCGTGCACATACACACAAATGGGGTTGTATTTTGGCTGATCACAGATACAAGACCCCTGAAAATGCTGCACTTAATTATGTTACAACTCTGTTTTATTGATTACATCTATTCAGTTGTTTGTGTTTATGTCTGGTTATATATTTAAGACAATAATCATGGGTAATGCAGACTAAACAAGGATTCACTATTGAGACAAAATACTTCCTAAAATAATACAAAAAAGTAAAGACATTTTTACATCTTATTTGCTCAACGAGTCTTCGATGTAGCTTTAGTTTGGGAAGTACTACAATCTAATGCACCTACTACAATCTAATGTGCTGTATTCTCTCTCTTCCATGCAGCTCCATGTAACCATCAGCAAGACGTCTGTGAAGGTGGTGTTAGATTGTTCTGTGGTCGGGGAGAAATCCGTCAGTGCTGCTGGCAACATTACCACCGATGGAGTGGAGATCCTTGGAAGGATGGTTCGTTCCAGAGGCAGACGCGACAACTCTGCTCCCGTCAGTATAAATTATTATCTTCATCATTGTTAAGTGCACTCTGAAGAGATGGTGATTGCATACCTGTATGTTTACGGTTCCCACTGGTCATGGAAATTTGATGGGTGTCCTCCTTACAGGAAGAAAAAGAATGTTATCAGGGCAGTAGAATATGGGGGATGGTCGGCATAATCGAGTTAGAGCTACATGCATTTTCACATATTCCTTGAAAAAATGCTTGTGTTCAATATTTCTTCCACAGTATATCTGTATGGTGTAAACCACAGCTAAAGAGAGAACAAATCAAATTCTGCTTAAATCAAATCTGGCTGTTATACAAGTGTCCCTTGTGGGCAAGGGGTGTGTGTGTGTGTGTGTGTGTGTGTGTGTGTGTGTGTGTGTGTGTGTGTGTGTGTGTGTGTGTGTGTGTGTGTGTGTGTGTGTGTGTGTGTCAACCATTGTGGATTATAAAATGGCAACCATTATGTATATACATTACATTTTAGTGAGTCACAGGGGGAGTTCGTTTTATTTATTGCGTGGCAATGTAAAAAGTGCTTTCTTTAGCTGTGCTCTACTCATAACACAAGCAGTCAAAAAAAACTTTTGGCACATGCAGGCAAGGGAGAAGGTAAGATATTATCCTGGGCTTCTGGGAATTCTGAGCACTGCTATTATTAAATGTATACTCCTTAGCTGCTCCAAAAAAAAATTATCAGCTGGAAAATTCTGCGTGAAGAAGTTTTAATGAAGGAAAATATTAAGTTTTCTTCACCCGATTGTCCCTTGCTAGCCAGTAATGGTTATTGATTCAAAAACATGTTGTGTCTGTCATGTTTGGAAAGAAAGACATTGCAGAAAGTAATCTGTTATAAAATTAAACCATAATGGTAGCTGTACCTGGCGTCAGTTTATTAAATGTTACTGTGTGTACTCAGTTGTCCAGAAGTGAAGTCTACTTTGTTTTAGGCTCCACAGCGAGCAACATTTCTTGTTATCTGGAGACTCTTAAGTTGGGAATGGTGTGCCCGTTCATAATGACAGCTGAGCCTGTGGATTTTCAGGTGATGAGGTGAATTAGAGGATTACAAAAGTGACAGTACATCAGCATGAATAAATTAAATCACATAATGACAATCGTGATGCTTTTTTCAAGATTTCAATTAGCCAGCACAGCTATTCTATGAAAATGGGTCAAAGCCCCATACTGATCACAGTAAGTCTGTATCTTTCAGGTCTCAACTTTAGTTCCAATTTGACTGAGACTGCCCAGCTCTTTAAAGTCTAAGACCACCTGTGGTGTTGTAATAGAATCACTATAATTACTGGGATATTTCTGCATTTACACTAAATCAGGTGTTGCAGCGATTAGCGCAGGGTTGTGCAGCGGTGTGGGAGTGTCACTTAATGGCCCATTTGTGTCTCCATTGTGTTCCCCACTTCTTTGTGTTTTGTCTGATCGGAGGTAGGTTACGTATGACATCGGGCTGCGTTTCTCCAAAAGTTGCGATTTTTTTCCCGCCATCCCGGGCGGTCCCCACCGCCGCAGTCTAAACCCATTTCCCACATTCAAATGAATGGGAGGACCGATGTTTTCACCTGATTTGGTGAAAATTTTCATTTTTTTGTCATACATTTTTAGATATGACCTTTGACAGAGATGAGGTGACAGAGTCCACTGGCTGCTTTTAGCCTTGGGACTTCTGCACCTTTTTTAACTAAGGCCAAGAGGGCCAAAACCAGGTACAATGTGTCCATACAGAATACTTCTCTAGAAATAAAGTAATGAAGATTATAATGGTGTAACTGAAACAGTAGCAGAGAAAAATAACGGCCAGCAGTTATCACCCAGCTTTCCACAAGCCAACAGAATCTCATCCAAGTCTGCAATCGTGTGTTCGTGTCTGTATGTATTTAACTTCCTAGATAAAACCGTTTCACAGTCATTAAGTCTAAGTGGGAGTTTGTTAAGTTGTCTGTGTAATATATGTGTATAAAGTTTGGTTTCTGGATATTTAGAAATGTAGATACAAGAAACTGCCATTCTAATGAAATGAATAAAAACAGTGTATTTGTAATGTTTGTTAGTTGTGATGATGAACTTTGAATCAGACTTGTGCCTATGACCTAATTTATAGTCTGCTCTATAGTTTAAGACTAGTGGAGCCTCCTGAACATTCTTTTGTTTATTAAAGTTCAGCCAGACTTTACATATCTCCCAGTACTTTTCAGCTGGTCATTAGAGCTTGTAAGCAGCCAAACAGTCTCTGTGTTCTTGTTTCTTATCGACACAGAAACACCATAAAACCACATCATTACAAAATACCACGGTTTACATTCCATTTGTAACGTCTCTTTTATACTTCTGCATTTTGAAATGTGTCAACTGATAAAATTGTTATTGCAGTGTTAATGGAATTGGTTTGTGTGTGTGTGTAACTGTACTAATGCATCTGTCTGTGTGTGTGTGTGTGTGTGTGTGTGTGTGTGTGTGTGTGTGTGTGTGTGTGTGTGTGTGTGTGTGTGTGTGTTTTTTTTTTTTTACAGTTCCAGCTCCAGATGTTTGACATCATCTGCAGTACATCTTGGGCCAGCAGAGATAAGTGTTGCGAACTACCAGCATTGGTAAGAAACTTAACACATCTACTGCATATACTCTCTCACACACATATGCTCACACACTTTATCACATCATTTTACTGCCTCTTCTTTCCGAGTGTACAGTAGTTTAGCGCGCTGTATATTACAGCCATAGATAATTAGAGTGATAATTGTGGGTACAATCATATTGAGTTATGATGAAACTAGAATAATAAAACCAGAATTAAAGCCAAATTACTTGGAATCTGTATGAATGTCTGTCATTAGCACTGGCAAAAGAAATGCTGCCGCTAATAGTGTCTGTGGTCAGGTGCGTAATTATTTTTATGTGATAGAAATGCACCTAATAACCAATGTTGTCTTTCTCACACATATATACAAGTTTGAGCGTGCCTGTATGAGGGCACCCTTTATTAATTAACACCCCTGGCATGAAACATACGCACGCAACAAACAGATACACTGAGTTACCAGTTAATTATGTACACCTCTGCAATCTGATAGAATCTATTCACGCAATGTTTTTGATACACTTTTGTTGCCATTCAGAAAGGTCAGAAAAGTTTTGATTCAATTTAGTGGTAATTTTTCGGCTGTAGTTAGTAGTGGTATTGGATTGCATTACTGACTTTCACATTTTTTTGTCCACCCTATGTACAGTACATGAAGGGCCACAGTATATTAGAAACACCCCCAGTATAATACAAGCTTATAAACTCTATGTAATTCTAACTTTCAAGTGAATTTTTATTTTGATCATATACTTTATCAGTAGTCAAAGGAACCAAGCAAACATTGATTTGCTTTGTACTGCAAGTACAAGCTCAGACAGTTGAGAGTCAAAGACCTGATCCAGAGAGCTGAGACCTGAGACAAGCTGGCAAGTGATGAGCATGTTTTACCTTCGTTATCTTGTTTGCTGGCAAGCTTGCGGTCTACATAGGTTCAGTTTTAAATGATGATGCTCACATCTTGCCTGAATACAGACTAAGTGCACCGTACACTCAATGTATGTTTGTTTTCAGAGAGTTGAGGAGCAGTGCCCCTCCATGCCTCATGCCTGTACCTGTTCCCAGGACAGCAAAGGACCTCCAGGACCTTCCGGACCCCCTGTAAGAGCCCACTCATTTATTAATTCATTTATTAAGTCATTTATTCTTTCATTTAATTACTTATTCAGACTCTTGTGCTCAATCCAGTATGAAGACCGTTATATCTATAATGTATTGAGGTATTTATGGTATAAATACCTCAATACATTAACAGACTTTCTCGTTCGGAGAATGAATACATCCGTTATTCACTTTGAGTATCTAGACTCTCAGTAAAAAGGTTGTATTTATTCCAGAATTTCTGAGTCAAACAGCCACTCTGACAGCTTAGTAAAAAGTTAATTTCCTGTTGTGGAATTTACAATTGAATGTGACAGAAAGAATCAATGTAATCCAGCTCGGTCAATTCTTCTTCCCTCAAGGGGGAATTTGAAGTAATATGATCTGCAAATATACCATAAAAACACAATTTATTCACACAATCTAAAAAAATACCACAGAGACACATTATATCAAAAATTCCAAGTGCATTTATTAGTGTATACTCAATTTATTTATTTATTATCTGTACACAGTCTCTTGGCCACTGACTTTTTAATGTTTTAATGAAACCTGTGAAATGTAGACTTACAAATCCTTGTAAGGGGTTTTCATTGTGGTGGCGGTATAATAGAGAGAGAAGCTGTATTCCTCTCACGCAGTAGCAGGTAAAACCTGATAGAGGCTCAGAGCAAATAAATGACCTCATTTACAGCCTGAGACGTTTGTCCATATTCTCTCTTCTTTTTTCTTTCCCTTTATCTCCCACTCTGCATTTTCCATTCCTTTCTTTCTTCTTTCCCCATACCGCATATCTCGTTCGGTTTCTCTCATTTTCTCTCCCTTCTTGAAATTCTCTCTCTTTGTCTCTGTTTCTACCCTTGGGTAGAGAGGGCATGAGAGGGGCGTGGATCAACACCAGTATAGTTTGAGAAAGTAATTATATGGCGATTCCATTTATCACAGCCGATTACAATCCCCCCAATTTTCATCCCTGTCCGATGAGCCAGATCCACTTACTCTTCTGTAGGGTTATGTCCACAGGCCACAGCCCTCCCCTCTTTGTTTATATCTCTGTTCCTCGTTAATCTTTTAATGTTTTTCATCAGTATACCAGAAACATACTGTATACTACAGTCAAATGTCAGCTAAGCCATGAAAAATGTAGCACCAAAACTTCTCTAATTTCTAATGCAAGATAAGTTGCTAGGTGGTAAAAGAATTTCATTTAAACTACCGGTAGTTGAGCTTAATTTGAAGACATTGTCATGAAATTTAATCTCGTGCTCTTATCTTTGTTACCAAGAAGAAAACAAATTTAAAGGACAATTGTCTGTACACTTACAATGTTCTCAATGCTTCAGTTAACATTTAGGGACCCTCATTATGCTACTGTGTGGTGATATTTTGAGCCTTTTTAGTGGTATAAATAGCGACTTGTTTTTACTTTCCCTGTGCCCCGAATACTAGCGTTGTAAGCTAATCAGCGGTCCGCGATAGCTTCTTTCAAGCTACAAACACATTCGATTAGCATGAAAACATGTCCCATAGAGCGACAGAGTGGGTAGGCTACACATCTGTTAATAATCCCTAGGTTCGTTTTGCGCCGCAATTGTCCTTTAAGACTTAAAAAATTAAAGACTAGATTTTTTTCATATTCCTCTACTCTCTATACTGTGCATTACCTGTCACCTTCATCTCTTTTCTCTCTCTCTCAATCATTCTCTCTCCAAACCAGATCAATAGCAGTACTGTATAGCTTTCACCTCTTCATTGTCTTTCTGTTTCTTCTTTTCTCTGTTTTCTCCTTTACCTCGACTTCATCCACACGCCTGAGGCTCTTTTCTCTTTTTTTATTATCACTATGCCTCTCTCTTTGTACCTGTGTCTTTCTCTCTGTCTTGTTCTCTCACTGGCATTGAATAGGCTTCTTAAATCACATTTTAACTGCAGCATATGTGCGTAGATGAATGGTTTAATAGCGAAATCATAGCCACTTTTGTGCTCAAACTGCATAATATACTGTACAGTAGTCATTGGGGTTTTGAGGAAGGATGAAAAGGAAGTATTGGTTGTTAACACAATACCTGTATTGTATCCCCTGTGGAAGAGAAGTTTCCTTCAGACAGCAAAACTTTCAAAATCAACAGATTGAGACTTTCAGTTTAACATTTTTTATTGTGCTGCTGAGACTTTGCTCACTCTTATGAGCCAAGGAGTGTAAAGAAAGCCAAATAAACCTGGATATATGGGGATACCTGATGTAGTGTCTAAACACACAGAATACAGCAATGAAAAGACAACTGGAAGGTGAATGAACTGGAGAGCAAAGAATTATTAAAAAGGCTTAAGAAACTATAGTTGCCATCTGACCATAGAGATTAATGGTCCTGGTAAAGGTGCCTGTTTTGTTCAGAAAGTCTTGGTATTGAATAGAATATATGCACTCTTGTCTATAGTATATCTACACAGGCTATATTTTGGCAAGAAATCTTCTCTACACTTAGCATCGCCATCCAAAACACAGTTTTTCCTTCCGCGGAGTAATTTTCTGTGTTTGTGTTCACTATCAGATGCATGTCTTTTTCTGTCTTTTTCTGTCTTTTTCTGTCACAGCAGCAGGCCTCTTCAGTTTTGTAAATCTTTAAGTCATGTTTGAAATAATATTGATTGCCCCAGCTGAATTGCAATCTGTGTCGCCTGATTTGGCACTGACTCAGCTCAATACCGAACATCACTCAGCAATCAATCTGATATTAAGGAAAACAAGACTTACACTGCCTGCCATCTCCTTTTGTTAAGATTGAATTGTGCACATGCTGTTCAAGATCGTTGTTTAAAAATGTAAATTTGCCTTTGGCATCAAATTGCTCATTTAAAAGATAATAGCGGTGTACTTTTTTTTCTATCACCATTGCTGTTAAGGCCCATGAAAAATCCAAACAAAATTATTGGTATTCCTGCTGTTGAAAGCTAATTTCAGTTTATCTGCAGGTTTGCCCGACCTCCAACAAGTCATGGACTCACATTGTTTGTAAAAATCCATTAAAAAACATCTTGCAGAGACAATTTGCTAAATTGACAAACACAATCAATCATTTTTAATAACACATGTATTCATTTCTTAACATGAACTTACAATTGCACAATTGTTGCATTTCATTCAAAAGTACTGTTAGTTCCAGGGTGCGATTTGTGAAAAAAGCAGAGGGCGGGATGTTTTTTGATCATGCACAACAAAACAAAACATGCAATAATCAAATCCCCCTTTCAGAACCATGGATAGTGCCCCTTGGCCAGCCATGCCAAAAGACTTATTTATGAACTTCAATATCCAATGGAAAATAATCTCGAAATAAAATCGCTCAACGTGGTGTCAACATAAAACAAAGCGCTTCCAAGCCGGAGAGCAGAGTTCACTTCGCTGCAAAAACAAAATACTTTCAACCAGGAAACGCTCGTTCGTTCCTTGGGAGTGTTTAAATCCAAACCACGATCTGTATCCTAAACTTAACTGTCATCGCCGCATGACACTCACTTTTTCTGGGTAAACTCCACTAGCCTACATGGCCCCTGAAAGGACAGTCATCTGGCGGTGCCTGTATCCGGCTCGCAGTCACCTATTGGCGGATAAACAACTGCCGCTGGTAGCCGGCATCCCGGAGCTCTGTAGCGGTACAGTTTACAGGTAAATACAACCAGCAACTGCCGCTCAGATTTTATCATTCTATGGCACTATAGACTGTTCACATTACAGTGCTTTACTTAATTTAAAATACTTCTAATTTAGGTGTGGTCTGTTGGTAAAGTAGCATTAATCACTTTGAGGGGGGTACATTTTGTCCCTACTGGGGATAAAAATAATTTAGCAGAGGCAGAGACAGACCAGAAAGGGGGAAATACCACGCATCCCCCCGGGCAAATCACACCCTGGTTAGTTCCATTCCTTATTTAATTTTGTCTGTTTACTGTCAAAATGAGAATTTAAAGGACAGTTTTTGCCTTTTAAAAGTCTACCTTATTTGAATTTGCACATTCCATATATTGCATAGATGTATTGGTTACTATAGTCCTTCCTCCTCTCCATACTAGCCTTTAAGCAATCCTTTCCCAGCACCACTCCACCATTGATGGATGCTGATGGCTTGTAAGCTAATGACTCCTGAATGGTAAAGCAAAGCGTCACACTTCAGACTTGGGTCAACAGTTTGGTGGGTTCTGACTTTTCATTGATATAAATTGAGAAAGAAATCAAATGACACGTCTAATAAGATGATATATAATCTGGTATTGAAACTGGTAAAAAAACAAGCATATAATGATTCCATTTATATTTGCTTTTACCACATCTGTGTGTCTCCCCTCATATTCCTCGCCCTTCTTGGAAACACCCTTTCTGTCCCCTCTGGCTTAATACTGTAGGAACTACCTAGTCGCCCCCTCATTCCCAGGGGAGAACTATTTAAGCAAACACAGGAAGAGGATGTATCCCAAATGAGCCAATGATTAGCAGATGTGTGTGGTTTGTCCCGTATAAACCTTGTGGCTAGAGGGGTCAGCCCGAGGTTTACAGCTCCAGACTTACATACAGATGTAGCATGGTAAAGTGCAGAGCTCACAGGGGCAGTTTACAGCACAGATCAGCGTTGGCCTCTGTCCATCAAATTCATAAGCCATTCATATCAAAGACCTGTGCAGGTCCACTTTTATTAGATAAAAAAAATTAACTCCATTTACCATGTTTAAAAGGGAGTCTGAAGAATACATATTTTTGCAGAGGCATGTTTCTTAGCCATCACTCTCTTTCTAGGCCCACAAACTGCAAACACTGATTATGTGCTGTTTTTACAGTGTGTGTGTGTGTGTGTGTGTGTGTGTGTGTGTGTGTGTGTGTGTGTGTGTGTGTGTGTGGGGGGGTGTGTGTGGGGGTGTGTGTGTGTGTGTGTGTGTGTGTGTGTGTGTGTGTGTGTGTGTGTGTGTGTGTGTTTGGCCTGTGTTTCAGGGCGGTCCAGGCATAAGAGGAGCCAGAGGAGACAGAGGAGAGCCAGGAGTGACGGTTAGTAAAATGCACTTAATTTCAGAGACCTTTTATTCTTCTGAAAAATCTTCAGCGCATAATTCAATCTCAATCTCAAATTGTGTCTATCTTGCATCCTTTATATGGTTGAGTCACATGTTCCCAACTGGGGAAGAATAAGCACCTAGTTACAACAGTAACAGGCTGGTCAGACTGGATTTCTCAAACTGGCTGTGCATTGGAGAGCTTCAGTTCAGTCTGATTGAACTCGTGAGGTAAAAGAGGTGTTTGCAACTGGAAGTGATCACACCTGGCCCTGTTGTGAGGAGCCCACGAGACTAGCCGCCAGTCTGGTTTATTATACATTTTACTCATATGAACATGTCCAAACCTCAACCTCTAGGGACATAATAACCCCCATCTTGTTTAGACAATAAAAACCCCTGACTCACAAATAAAGAGCCTTTTCAACAGCAGCCCACTCCATCCTACAGACTAGATGTGAAGCCCCTTGGGCTGAAGAAGTGGTCATTTTGGAAAAGCCTACAGTATATCAGTTTTCCAGGCTACCTCATTTTCCTTTTGGCTTCAGACTTGAGGCAGACTCCTATCGCCACTGTTACTATCCTTTTATTTAATTAATTTTTTAATAGACAGTTCCAGCCAATCCTGTCTTGGATAATGAATGATTTACTGTTGAATTTGCATCTGTTACAGTTTTGCTATGGCGATATGTTCCAAACTCTTACAAACCATCCAGCTGTGGCGGTCAGTACAAGGCCCAATGCTGTTGGATATTTATCAATACCAATAGCCAGTTCCTGTTTGTGATTTCATCTTAAATTACAGAAAAATATGTTAGGAAGCCTTTCTTTTTTTTTCCAAAAGAAGCAACAGGGGTCCTGCCACTAATGCTCAGACACGCAGGGCTGTCAATCAAGAAAATAAGCTTGTTTATCTCAACCATGTGTCCTACTTTGACTCAGTAGAGTGACAGTGTATCGAGTGCAGTACATGAAGTGGCCAACCAATAACTTAAAACATACCACATCCCAAGACTGAAACAAAGACAGGATTAAACTCATTCAGGGCTTTTTCAATACAGGCCAGATGTGTTATATTTGTAATTGTGTTAGTTTTGGAGAGAGATGTGGATTTCTGTCCTGCTGGCACACACATACTCCACAGCACACACTTATATATTTATACATGCCTGCCAGATCACACTTGTCTTAGCTCAACAGCATTTGTACCTCCTTAGCTAGAGCCAAGTTTATTTGAATGGTTGGATTATTCTGTTGTATGAGACCAGCTCCTCCATGAATTCATCCTTATTCATTCTCACTAATCAATTTGGGTGCATTACTTGTTACAGGACAATCACTGATAAATGGGAAAATAACTGGAGCAGTTCTTAAAATAAACCTTTAAGTAATTTAATTTCAGTTATCTGTAAATCGATTCATCTCTTTAAGAAGTTCAGCGCCATATTCAAGCGAAATTTATCATTTAGTTAAACATGACATAACACATTTCAGTCCTCTGTTTATTTTTGTTGCCCACTCCATTCATTTATATCTGATCCAACGTTTCTTTTGATTGTTTGCATGGATAAGAAAGACATGAAGCCAGTAACTGTATGGTTGAATAGTAAAACAATAAATACAGCCAGTGTGAAGATTACTTTGGCTACGGCTGCTGCTGAGGCAACAAACTACAAATTCTACGAATCAGTGGCCGTTTACTGGAATTCCTCTTTTCTGACTACCACTGCAGGAACCCTGTCTGTAGCTTGGATCAAATAAGTCGCCACACCGGCACAACCTGATTACAGATGGATGGACAAGTGTCTAAATCTGTTTCCTGTAGTAGATCTCTTTATGCAAGCAACCAATGGTAGCAAAAGCCCCCCCCCCCCCCCCCCCCCCCCCCCCGCCCCCAAGCGTGTAGTGGTGATGTTGACCAGCGTTTGTAGTTTTAATTGATGGACATTGTATGTGTTGAGTAGCTGCAGCCTTTGAGGAAATGGGAACACATCAATTACCTCAGGGAATATATGAGCGTAACATTGTCATATAATAAACAATTAAACATTATTTAGATTTAGATATATGTTATAATAACAACTAAAACTGTATAGCTAAGACCTGGAATTGTCATGTACAGTACATTATATATAATTAGATTTGATATTTTTATCTTTCTTTTTAAGTGCTACTTTGGTTCCACATTGCTGTTACTGAAGAATTTGTTCAGAATTTGGTTTAAATGCATTTCATGAATATGTGATATTAATGAGCTGATGAGGCGTTGAGGAGTTTTTGATTACATCACGTTTTTCATTTAGAGGGGAGTTTGCTCATGGGATGGAAGATGTTCGCATTTTCATTTTTCCTGAGCACTTAAAGGATTTCTCTTTCATGATGTTTAAACATTTATTATAAAAAAATTACTTTGAAACATTTAAATCCATTGTGTTGTTTTCACAGGGACCTCATGGTCCAGTGGGAGAGATTGGCCCTTCTGGACCCCCAGGGCCGCCAGGTCCTCAGGGACCCAGTGGTCTCTCTATTCAGGGCCCCCCGGTAAGACTTTGCATATGTGTGTATATTGAAAGGCTGTATAATGTCATATTTTTAGTAGTGCAACGGCACATCTTGGTAATTTCCACATAGGGCTGGGTGATCTTTTTTTTTTTATTTAACCTATTTTGCTCTTTGGGGAGCATAGGTCATTTATTAACTTTCATTCTGTGTTTCCTTTTAGGATGATGTTGTATATGGCCAAACTCTTCTATCTATCCCGATAATAGGTCATTTCGTGTCTATATCAAGATATAGCATGTTTTCTGGTAATTCTATAATTCAATAGTGAAATAACCACCTGATAAAGCCTATTTTTGTATACTCCTGTGTGAATTAAATACTTGGCAAATTAAAAATACTAAGTATTATATAATTTTATTGAGAACTTTAGTGCAAAATAAACATAACGTAGAAGGATCAGAACATGAAGCTTTGTCCAAATGAAGTCAATATTGCTGTAACGCAGGTCACCGCTGTTTTCTTCGACATTGCAATAAAAACAATATAAAAAACTATATACGCTATTTTTATTTCCTTTTTACAATATGTATCGCCCAGCATCATTTCCACAGTTACCTGATCATTTCAACATTAAGAAACTGTATGCATTATTTAGCTACCTCTCCCTCTTAAAACAAACAGCTGTGGCTCTCATGTTTAGATGCAATGTATTAAAGTATAATGTGAAAAATTAAATGTTGAAAGAAATAAAACTGGTACAAGAATGATATTATCTGTTACTGCCAAGCATCACTGCTGCATTATATTATGATGGAAACAGTCACAGAAAGTGTGCTGTTTGCCATTCCACTCCCCCGTCTCCAGTAAGGTCACAAACTGTCTGCAATTAGACAGACTTAGTATTGAGCTGTCAAAATGTTGACGTATGCCTCAGATAGACTTCCAGACACTTGAAGGATCCAAAGCACGCTGAAGCTGTTCTCGGGACTTGTGGCAGCCCAGCATCTTATTAAGATAACTGATGTTGGTTTTTCCGGTCCTTTGGTTGCTATGAGTGTGACCACTGGTCCAGCTGAGATGTAATGACTTTGTTTGTTTTACAGGGTGCTGCTGGGGAGAAGGGAGAGAGGGGAGAAATCGGTCCTGCCGGACAAATGGTAAGACAACATTTCCCAAATAACATTATAGTAAGACACAGAGGTGAAGTGTGTGTTGGTTCATGTTGATATGATTCCCAAGATCACAAAGTAGAACCCAGAGGGGCAACTATTTTCCAATCTGCCTGACATGCAGTGATTTCTCCCTCTGCTTTTGTCTTCACTAAAGTAGTGTTGGGTTATTACAAACCCAGCTGTGTGTGTGTGTGTGTGTGTGTGTGTGTGTGTGTGTGTGTGTGTGTGTGTGTGTGTGTGTGTGTGTGTGTGTGTGTGTGTGTGTGTGTGTGTGTGTGTGTGTGTGTGTGTGTGTGTGTGTGTGTTTTAATGGAATCATTGAGATGTGAATAATTATTACTAGCGTCTCTGTTATTTTACTGGGAAACTGGACATCAGCAAGGACAGGAGAAACTGGGACAATCTTTAATTTTTAAAGGAAGATTTTGTCATTAATATGTCTTTTTTTAAATACATTCCTTGACACATTTCAACACTTGCAAAACACACGTGTGCGGTTACAAACAGTAGCTTTGGTCTGCTACAGTTTTTCAGTTTAGTCCTGAAAAGAAATTTGATCCAGAGTTTATCTGTGCTACTTTATTCCCTCTGTACGTCAAATATCACAGGTATCATTGAGGTGAATAAAATGTGATGGTGTGAAGAAATTATAGTATAATGCCCTACTCAGGCAACAATTTTGTTAAAGTCTTATTAGTGATATATTAAAGTATTGGCAATATTTGTCATAAGGCAGTCCTTAACTTTTAACAGCACTAGTGGAATAAGCCCTAGCTCACTTATGATGCAGATTGCTCCCTTCCAGATCATTTTCCTAATTCTTCTCAATGAATTTTACTGTCTTGGCTCATTACCTCATCATCACCCCATTTGAACATCAAAATGTCCTTTTGAGCCTAAATCAAGTGTACAAAAACAGATAGTGTGCACACCCTGTTTCCACTAATCGGACTACTTTCTTGAAATTTCTTGTAGATTGTAGTCATGATACATTTGTTTTGCTGAATTTACTTAAGGGGTTTCTTCAAATTGTTCAAAAGTAAAGAATGTGGGAGCCAACATTCCTAAAAGCTCTATCAGCTCCATCACAGTCACACACCTGATGCAGCACTATCTGGTGCAGTTCATTCCTACAAATACGTTAAGCTTTTTTTCAAGCTTATGGACTGAAAAAATAGCACAAATACTACCTTTATTGTCCTCCAGGCTGAGATGGATTTTTTTTCCCTTTGAGAAATTTCAGTGTGGTTAGAAGTGAGCAGGAACCCTTTTACACACACAGCTTACACATACACCATTGTTGTCTGAGGTCCAGGACAAATGAAATAAGATGGTGGATTCCATTATGGCTCTGAGCCCAAAATCACTAGAGGATGTCACAGAGTAGAGATGCTAACCAGTCTGAATTAGGGCTTAAGGTGCACCTGTAATGGATTTTTGAACATCCATTTAGATTTTTAGGAAAGAAAAAATATTATAGGTGATTTAACATTATGTTCATGTCAGGGGATAGCACCTACTCGTTAGATCCATTTCCTGTTTTGTGTTTTTATATTCCCTGTGATGAACTGATTTTTTTCTGCCTTCTACGCACTGCATCCTGGGATAAGCTACTAAGGTACAACAGTGATCTGTAAAGGGATAATACATTTCAGAGAATGGGTGAATAAACTAATTTAAAATTCATTACAACCAGATGTACCTGCAGTCAAGCTCTACATGTAGAGCTGACAGTGCAAACATTTAGAGTTTGAGAGACAGCTCCTGCAGACAGGATAAAGGAGCACTATTAACTTTTTTTCCACACCAAATCACAGCTTGTTACAGTCGCTGCTCCCATCTGCCGATCACAGACTGATACATTGATCTACCTTTACAACACACTGCACTATGATGGGATGGTCGCTTTGTCAGGGTTTCCTTTACAGTAATACTCCCTCACTTTCATGTACTGAACTGTACTGTACTTGAGGATGGTGATCACCTTCTGCAGGGTATCTTTATTCATGTTTAAGAGTAGATGAAGTGCCTGTGTAGTACTGTTTATTACAGGGTTTTTTTTGATTGCTTAAAGTGCTCATATTATGCTTTTTGGCTTTTTCCCTTTCCTATATATATATATATATCTTTTTTATGCACGTTATCGGTATTCAAAGTAAAAAAGTCCAAAGTCCACCCAAAAGGGACTTACCATCTCCAACAGAAAACACTGTTGCTCCAAACAGCTCTATTGTAGTCCAGCCTTTACTTCCGTGATGAACGTGCGTCACTTTGTAACACACGTTATAATGCTCGCCTAGCTGCTAGCGTGGCACGCCCTCATACTCTGCTTCTGATTAGCTAGTGGTCCTTACCTAGGTGCGCATGTGTGACTCCCAACAAAGATGAAACAGAAGTGAGATGTCTCACTCTGTAGCTAAACCAGAGAGCTCAACACACAGGGTGAAAAGAGGAGCTGCAGCAATGTGCAGTACAACAAATATATGGTGTTTTTTGATAATTAAACCATGTAAACCTATTCTGATATAACCTCTAATTAGAATTATGAACCTGAAAATGAGCATAATATGAGCACTTCAAGCACTATTTTGAAAACAGGGACCGGTTTTTCAAAACACTACACACAATTAGCACAATCACACACCCAATTAGCAGAACAGCTCAGACCTTTTGCAAAAACTCTTGCAAAAACTATACACTAATTTATAAAAAACATATTTTGTTACCATTTGAAACACACACGTTTCATATGACTTAATTCTGTTTGAACCAGCTACACACTGCTGTTGCTAACCTAAAACACTTTTAGCAATTCTACTTCTCAGTGATTAGAGTACTGTAAATGAAGTACACAGAGAAAGCACAAATATACAATAAGTCCACCAAACATTACACAAGACCAATGCTGCAGACTGAGGAAAATATAATTTATTTCTCTCCATATACCCAAATCAGTCAACATGGTATCATTCTACTACAGTAGTGTGCATAACACAGCTCAGCAAACAACCGACATACATAAAATACTGTATGCCGTACAGGTTACAATTACAGTAAAAAATAAATAAACAAAAAGAAAGATAAAATACTGTACAAAAAATCCTAGACTTACCTGCTGCATTTGTTTAGTGCTTACAGTAAACCTGATTGGTGTGTCTACAATTACAGTAAGCAATCGTGTGTTTGTGCACCTGATGGCTGTGTTTCACAGATTGGCTCATAGGTGTGGTAATTTGACAGTTTGTACTTTGGAATTGCAAGGAAGTGTATATAATTATGATATACTTCTGTGTCTAATGTATACAAGTGTGTTTAGTGTTTTGTAAATCACTGTGTGTATTGTTTTGCAAAAAGTGTGAGGCTGACATTGCGCTTATAGTGGTGCACATCTGGGCCAATGTTTTGCTCCTTGAGTGTAAGGTTTTGATAATTGTGTAATACTTTTGATTTCAGTGTGTAAGCAATTGGCAAAAACTGTAATTACTTAAATCACTCAGAAAGTTTGTGTCAACAGGGTCTTAATATAAGACTACATTGAACAAAGTTGGCCAGGTGTTTATTTTAGTGCTGATGCAGATAAACAAACTGTTTTTGGCAGAGGCAGCTTAAAGACAACGTCTTGTTATGCTGAAGCTGATAATCATGTGCCTTGTGATAGTTTCTCTCTGGACTCTAATCCGTTTGTATTCACTGTTCTGTAGTCTGGCTCATGAAATGGCTTGGATATGCTTCTTTTGTTGAGTGTTTTATGAGTTGATGAGACTAGAATCCAGTTGCTGATTGAAAGTCGTACTCATAGTGTTTCTGATTTCTACCACAGCTGTTACATTTTCACAGGTTTTCTAAGAGAGGAATGAGCAATAACCATTTGTATAAGAAGAAAACAACTAATCTCTGAACCAGTTCACAGAGAGCTGCAACACTGCCTGATGCAGCATTATCTAGCTCTCTCTCTGCCTGCATAGTCCTATTAATAAAAGCTGGCAGCGCGGCCCTGTGCCGCACTATGTTACCAAGTAATAATGTGTTTTGTCAGAGAGAGGAATATGAATAGGTGTGTGTGTGTGTCTCAGTGGGGGAATATTGTAGCTTCCAGGGCCCTGTTGTAATATACGAGGGACCGCAGAGAATATTACAACTCTAATCTCTCTCTCTCTCTCTCTCTCTCTCTCTCTCTCTCTCTCTCTCTCTCTCTCTCTCTCTCTGTATCTCTCTTTCTCTCTCTCTCTCTCTCTCTCTCTATCTATCTATCTATCTATCTATCTATCTATCTATCTATCTCTCTCTCTCTCTCTCTCTATCTATCTCTCTCTCTCTCTCTCTCTCTCTCTCTCTCTCTCCCTCTCCGTCTATCGCTGCAGTAAATACAATGTAACCTTGTCATCAGCGTCCTCTTCGCCTCTGTTTCAATTTACCAGTAAAGGTTTGTAGATACATGTGTGAAAGTGGCAGGAGAGATATTATTACAGATGTCTTGGGAGAATGCACATCAGCCAACATCTAAACAACAGCACATCGTTAATCATAAGAGGCCTGTCCTCTGTGACCCCGGCCTGTAATTTGTAGGACCTTTAACAGTGTTAACTGTCCTGTTTTATGGGCTCTCCCCTAATACTGAAGTGCAGAGATAAATCACCTCAACACTTAATCCATGACTGTCTTTTGAGTTGGCTGTGTGCATTGACCTGCAGAGAGGTGGATGAAGGGGAAATGGGGCAGGAGATGGAGCAGCAGGGTGGCCTGCTGATGTAGAGACCGTCCTGTACCCTAAGGGTTGCAGGTTGGTTCTTCCCACAAATCAAATTTATGTCCACTGATGTCAAAGCATCGTTAAGCAAGCCAGCAAACCCGTTTCTGTTTTGACCTTCGGTTGAATGTGTATGTGCATTCTAATTATTAAGAGAAAAAAGACATTCCTTGTTACACTGTATGTAATATGGCAGATAAAATGTCTGACGGCTCCCAGGACCCTTGTAAAGACATTTATAAATGCTACTTTTCTTAGTTTTATATCATCACTAAATGTCCAGTGTTGTATGTGAACCACAGCCAGTATTGTGATAGTGATTCAAACCTGCTTGTTTGTGTGTGTTTTTTTAGGGTGTTCCTGGAAGCTCGGGCTCCCCTGGTAGAGACGGCCCCCCAGGAGTAAGGGTAAGAACATATACATTAACTCTATCGGTTACTGTTACACAGTGTGGTTTGGTGGTTCTTTAAAGAACCGATATGTGTATATTGTGATGCAATAAATGCAGATTTATTCTACTGCAGTGTCAATTACAGACAGTATATGTAGCTGGGGATATTGTATATAGAGATGTAGACAATATAAGTCTTTTTTATTTATTTTTGCGTTAAATGGGGTGTAAAAACCCCATCCTGAAAGTGAGACTCTGCCGCCACCGTCATAACTAGTTGAAGAGGGTGCTCTAAGATATGAAAAAAAGGTCATTTGTAAATGGTTTTGAGAAAAGGCATGTAGGCAAAGCAATACACGACAACATAGAGATTTAAAAGAAGAAAATGTATGAATGAATGTATGAAAATGAATTGAGCGATCATGAAGAAGTAAAAAGTGTTTTTAGAGGTTCTTTAAGATCGATGTCTCTTCATAAAAGCATACAAGTCTTCCCCCATCTGTAGTAAACAGTATAGTAGTAAATGTTGTTGACAGAGGAATCAGGCCTTACACTACCCAACAGGGCTGTAAATACCAAAACAGTACTGCAGCCAGAGCGTAATGTGTCGACAAGCAGCAAGAAGAGGTTTTATCCAAATACGTAATATGATAACAGAAGATTTTTGTCCTGGCCTTGCTCCTGGCGAGGTGAAAGACTCCACACATAATCCATCTGCTGTCTGTTTGTTGGCTGACAGCGGTCCAGATGCTCATCCCTTCAGTTGTCATGTGCTTTCCTTCAGGACAATTGTATGTTTACCGGGGGTTTCTTCTTATGACGCCAGATAGGTTTGGAGTTCATAAACGTCTAGCAAGAAAAGCATTAACTCACAATAACAACCATAACATAAGTAATAACATATGTGCCAAATTCTTTAATCTGCTTTCTAGTATGGACTGTTTTCTACTGTTGTTGTTTGAAGCAGCAGTGTGCTCGAGGTTTCTGGGTAACTGACTATAGCATGTAGACAAAGTGAGCAAGGTTTTTTATGTACCCGTTATGATAGCTGAATATTACCATCAGAGTGTGTGTCTGCATTTGGCTCAGGGATGTCACTAAACTAACCACCAGTTGTTATCTTTCATTGTCAATAATACCTATGCATTACAGGGAAACAACCTGAATGATGAAACTAATTCAATAATCAACTTAAGATATATTTCCTCTTATGGATGCTAGAGATCTTTGAAGAACACTGCATTGGATTGACTTGGAAAACTCTCGAATTTGATCTTGAATCACTCAAATTAAAGTTAAAGTGGTTAGTTTGACTCTTTTCAAGCTACAACTTATAGTGATTTAAAGGATATAATATTTATCTTGAATATTCACAGCTTGATACTTTTATTATACCATTAACAAAGCCCTGTTGAGCAGTTTAATGAGTCGAGTCCTTCTCAAATTTTAGAATTACCACCCTAATCTGAACTGTGTGGTGTTTACCACCAACACCCCCACACTCACAGAATACACCACATGTTTACTAATGTAATTATTGAGCGTAATCATGTGAAATTACTAATCAGGGAGCAATTTTAGCTGCTATATATTGGGAGAAGATGCCCCCTTTGCAGCACGGATTATGACAGGCCTCCCATATCCATATTTCATCAAGATGTTACAGATCTATTGTGTATTTGTTGGTAGGGACTACTAGAAAAGAATTACACCATGGGGTATGTTTGTAGAATCACAAAGAGCAAATTATAATTTAGTTTCCATACACAACAGGAAACATCTCAAATCTGTACTTTTATTGTTGCAGAATAACTGCAGCGTCACACTCTGATATTAACAGCAGCGTGCTTAGACTAAATTCCCTCCAAATGTTTGTTTTTTTCAGTGGATGCATTGAAAGCAGTAGGGATTATCAGTATTATCAGTATTCACTGTGTCCCCTACACAGTGAATACTGATAAGAATCAATTCTCAGGAGGTCAACAATGTAACAGCAATTTCTGCTATCACTATTCATTTAACAGCGATAGAGAAAGTAGAATGTAGCCAACTGAACTGTAATTTATGAACAAGAAGCAGCTTTTGAAAATGAATTAATTCACAATGATTGTGCGACTTTTTGGGGTTACCACTTAGTGGGGGTTTATTCCAGCCACTAGTATGTATCATCCAATGTGTACAAAGAAGACCTTAAAAAAACTTAATAGCATCGCACTAGTCCACTGGGCATAAACACTACAAACATTTTTTAAGGTGGATAAAAGCCAAAAAAAGTCTGGCAAAGACTTCGCTGCAGTGGACAGTTAGGTCAGTTGAAACAATAGTAACTGTCTCCCGGGTACTTTATTTGTCCATATTAACGTGAAATAGATCACGGAAAGCTATACATCTTTATTTGGTAATTGAGGCTTGCATTACAGAACTTTTTCCAACTCAGAACTGAGTAGATCTAGCTTTTCTTCCCAAGACACAGACTCATAAAAACATTCTGGCACTACCTGTCATAACTCATAACTTTATTATTTAAGCTTTATTGACGACTTATTATCCAACGCCTAAAAGTCGCAGTTCTCATCAAAATTTTACTTGAGCATCCAAGTTCACCTCAGAGTGCTTTGAGAGAAAGGTTAATATAAATAAGAAGTTTCAATCCTATAGAATATAATTGTTAATACAGAACAAGCCTAACCTTTGTTGGTGGGTATTTTAGCATGCAAACAAAAGTCTAAGTTAGACGGTAAACATGTTGCAGCTTGGAATATAACAACAGTGATACATTTTCATGAGCCTGACCTCCTGTGAGAGAAAGCAGGAGGCTGAATTTCTTATATGAAAAATCAAGAACGAAAACTTTGAATGTTTGTTTTGGATTATAATATAGCCAGTACTGGCAAACGTTTATAGTGTGACAACAGACTCTCATCCCAATGTCACAAATGCTTGTTTGCTTCACTGTAGAAAATTTTGTCTGACTTTTTTTTTTTGTCTGAAGATGATGATTCTTTTTTTCCAGATGTACTTCTGATAAATTTGAAAGGTTTTCAAAGTAAAAGTTACTAACATTGTGAGACTTAAAACATTGTGAGGAACCAAGGCCGCCTCCAGAGTCCCATTAGTGAGTTTACCAGTACAAGTGTTTACTGTGTGACACCGGATTGACTCTAGCAGAGGCGTTGTTATGTCACATTCTGGCACAGCTTTTCACAGAAGCTCTGGCACATGTTATCAATCAATAAATTCTAATTTTGTTGTGCAGTCAAACCCTTGGTTTTGGTACATTTATTTGGAAGGTAAAGATCGCAATGAGAGCTTGATGCTTTAGGTGTTGTGGGGAGCATTTAGGACATAATGCCACAGGGGAATTCCCTGCTCCAAGATGTGCTGTCCCTATTTGTCTTACCAAATAAGATTTAAAAAAAATGTACAAGCAAGACATAAACCATATCCAGAATATATTCACAGAAATAGGAGAAAAGAAATTAAGTTTTCTTAATGCTCCTTCCAAGTTCTTAAATTTACGTAATAGCACACTGTAGACTGCACACTTCATTCATTGCTTTGTACCCTTACACAGGTTAAATTGAGTAACATAAGGAGTGTGTCCATGTTGAAAGGGCATCAGCCTCAATGTGTGACCACAAAATACATTTTGATATCCAAGCTAACATGAAAGGATTAACTGAACCTCAGGTTAAGCTGTTTTCCAGGACAATCTGATGCTGAGTTCAGCTTCCAAAATGTGTATTAATAACACTGAATTTGTTCAATTTGAATTGCCTGTAAATGTTGAGAAACATCAAAGCCATCATCATGTTATTATATGTCATGTTATTATATGTCATACCTTAACAAAACCAGACCTTACAGAATTGGCATACAGTAGGTATGAATGTGCTTCTGTAGTGAAAGCTCCAGTTTCATACTCACGTGTTCTCTTCAAACCACAGCATCATGGAGAAGACATTAAATGACAGAGAAGTTTTAGACACCTTGAGGCAACTCAAATGCAGATTACAAATAATTCAACTGTCTTATTGTGTCTTATTGTGAAAAACGCAAATATGTTTCATGCAAACTGTCTAAAAGCTGTCTTGTTGGTAGACTTTGAGCTTGCACAACAACCAGTAGAAGTAGCAGATGCAACATCTACTGAGTTTGGTTTCCGTCAGTAGCCTGTATGTTAATTGTATTAGAAAATAATGCTGTCGGTTTAGTGTGGAGACTCGCACGAAATCCCCTCAGGCCATTTAGAAAGTGCTTGTGCAAAACAAAGTTCAAGCCTACAATTATGAAAGTTCAGCTAATATTTAGTAAACTGAGTGTTTTCATCTGCGTCTGTCTGTCAGGGTCTGCCAGGTAATAATGGACCACAGGGACAACAAGGACCTCCTGGACCCCTTGTAAGTCTTTTTTCTTATTATTACTCAGCATCATATCGTCTGTCAGATCACCTTTACACATGGGCTGACTGGTCCTTCTGCTTCCTGTCACCTAACCTTCTTCCTCTTTGTCTCTTTCACTAATTGCCTGTCCTTCTCTCAGGGATCCCCAGGAGCACCAGGAGCTCCAGGACCTGGTGGGCCAGCTGGGACCCAAGGAGATCAAGGACTTCCTGTGAGTGAAAATGTTTTTGTTTCATTTTAAAAACCTCTGATACTGAATTTACTTGAGACATAAAAACTCCATTAAAATGCATGTGAAAAGTCCACTCAAGAGTTTGACATAACTTATCCAAATTAACAAGGAGGACATGTCCTCTCCACCACTTCCTCCTCATCCATCATGCCTCCCTAAATTTACAGGCACAACAATCACAGAGCTGCTTACAAAGTTACAGATTTGTTTAAACATTTTTAAAAAAAAAAGTAGTTTGGTTCCAACGCTGACAAGAAGCTCATGCTCCGCAGATTGTTTATTCTTCTCCTTTTCGTCCTGTTCCATTTTCAGATGTCCCTTCTCCTGGCTGGAAGCAGTCTGTTAGTATTTGACGCAGTCCTCATAATGACAAATGTATCGTCCTAAGTTAGTTTTACTAATGAGGCTTATCTTTTTTATGATATTTTATGATATATTATATATAATACTTAGGACTTACGGAACACAAATTTGTCTTTTGAAAATCACAATAATGGTTCAACTTTCTTCAACAAGATTTCAAAAGTGCAGTAAGTCGGTTTGCCCTGCAAAAGAAGAAGAAATATGTGCAAGAGACACAAGCACAAAGAAGGATGCGGAGGAGAAGATGTTGGGTTCCAAACTTTGTGTAATGCTAACAGGAACAGATGATACTGTGATGTTGATGGCAGCTAATCTAGTGTTGGGTCAGCTCTGCAGCAAAGTTTGGCTCAGAGAGGCAGAGCTATAAATCACTTACCGACACTCTCTCCCCCTCACACACACACACACACACACACACACACACACACACAAACAGTGAGCAATCACATCTGCCTCATCTCTGAATCTCTGAGACATAGAAGACACAGACACCCCATATAAAAAAATGTATGCACATGCAGCAAATACACAAATGGAGACAAAAAAAGAAAATCAGATCTCACTTTCCTGAGCCATAATCTCTTAAACTTTTAGTTTCCCCTCAACTTTAAACTGCTGATGCAGTCCATGTTCTGCTGCCTGCAACCTTTCACCAGGTTTTTGCTGCAAGAGAATCATTTTTCTCTAGAACAAGTGTTTTTTATCTGAAATAGCAGCCATTTAAATCTACAGGGACATTTTTGCATTTTGTTTCATCATGTTATAACTTAACCTTAAGACATGGAAGTTAATCCTGTCAGTTTTGTTGAGGTGGACACAAAAGTGCCACACATCTTTCCCACTGCACTAAGAAATTTGTTGAAGGACAGTGGATTTATTCCATCAAGGGCAAGGTAAGAGTATACGTAAAGATGCAGAGTAGCAGTCCTAGCGTCTAATGTGAAAACCCAAACTGTTCTGTTTAAGGAATGACATGATTCTTCTGGAAATGTTATGCTCTTTCTTTCTAGATCACTTTCTTTACGAAACAGAACAAAACATATTTTCTTTGTAGCTTATTGGCATGTCTTTGCAACGTACAAGTCCATATGAGAATGAGAGTCAACTGTTCAAAGTTGTCAAAGTCTTGATGAGGCAGAAGTGACAGATATCCCTCGTCGATAGCAGCAGAATCCACCTCGATGACGCATTTGGATTTACTTTTCATAAACTTTCATACCTCCATATTTACAGCTGACCTCAGAAGTCTATTAAGTTGTTGTAGCACTTGATGATATTGTGAGTGTGTGGCTTTTGCCCATTTTACACAGCCTGTGCAGGGTGTGACTGTTATTCTGCCTCGCTGTTCTGTATAAAAGGTACGAACATGGAATGATGGGAGCATTGTTGCTCCGCCGCTAAGCCGGCACGCTATCTAAAATAACAACTGGAGCAGCATTATGCCGACTCTGTTTGGTTCAATGTAAAAAAGCAAAGCCAGTGTTATGAGGGGTCTTCTTTACAGCGGTATTGCAGGATCTCTGACCAAAAGGAGCTAATGAGTCCAAGTGTCTGTGTGTGTGTGTGTGTGTGTGTGTGTGTGTGTGTGTGTGTGTGTGTATGTATGTGTGTGTGTGTGTGTGTGTGTGTGTGTGTGTGTGTGTGTGTGTGTGTGTGTGTGTGTGTGTGTGTGTGTGTGTGTGTGTGTGTGTGTGTGTGTCTGACCTGGACAAAATACTGCTTCTGAATGTGGTTTCCAGTGACTCAACCACCTGCAAGATTTTTTATGTATCTTGCTTTACTTGGTAGCAAGCACATTTGCTTTGCCAGTTACAAAATTAAAAAGCAACAGTCATTTTGTTTAATCAGTCCATATTGAAGTGCTATTCAAGAGGAAAGTCATGAACATACTGTCCCCTGGGATGAACTGTAAAGCATTTTGAGTGAAAAAACATGTACTTTGGACAGACTCTGCATATACAGGGCACTATGGGAAGAACATTTTAATAAAATAATAAAAGAAATCCGATTTGTATAAGAGATATCTTTTTTCCCCGCTCAGATACTTACTTTGGCTCCCACACAGTTAGATTGGGTTTTTCCATGTCACCCTGATAAGACGGTAGACATTTATATGCCCAGGAAGACTCAGGAGATCCAGACAGATGTCCAGGCGAAGACTTTTATTGTGGAGATCTGCACTCCAATTCAGCGGCTGTGTCAAATGTTGGCACAGGCTTTCTGTCATCTGCAATATAGTAGACATACTCTATGATATGCCAGGCCTGCACAAGCATTTTCTCATCCTTCTCTATCCACCAACCCACTTAACACACAGCCAGTCAGTCGGTGGTCAAGGACATGTTTCCCCCAAGATAAACAAGCTTTATTCAAAAGCTGTAACAACATCAATCTGGTATTTATCATATCAGCAAATGGTTCTGTGGCCAGGAAATACTTGTCTTTTATTTGCCTCTGGATCACAATGCGTTACACTGTGATATGCCATAACCCGCTTTATGTGCTTGGCAGGTTTTTGTGTGTACATGTGTGTTGTGATCAGATATGCATCTGTGTGTTTTACAATATTGGCAGTAGCAGAAAGGGATCGTATCCAGGCACAAAATTGCTCTCTGTTTGTGGGCACACATACTTTGGGGCTCATGTGTGTGTTGTCTTTAGGACACAAAGAACCTGAACACACATTTAAATGCATTTAGTCATACCAGCTGTTGGATCAGAGAAGAAAAGTGTGTCTGTGTGTGTGTGTGTGTGTGTGTGTGTGTGTGTGTGTGTGTGTGTGTGTGTGTGTGTGTGTGTGTGTGTGTGTGTGTGTGTGTGTGTGTGTGTGTGTGTGTAGATGCATAAAGCAAAGGAGAGGGATGGAGAGTAATGAGGTGGGGATATTGAAGGAGAGAGGGAAAGAGAGATGAGCATTGCTATTTCTGAGTACACATCCCGGTCAAATGTTTATTCTTCTGTGCTTTTATGTTCCAGGGTTCTGCTGGTACCAAAGGCGATAAGGGAGAAAGAGTAAGCCATTCCACACACACACACACACACACACACACACACACACACACACACACACACACACACACACACACACACACACACACACACTTCAACCACTGTTTAGAACAAATCATGTTTTACTGCGCCATTTTGCAGTGGAAATGTTATTTTACTGAATAAAACTCAGACTATTACTCACTAATGCTTCACACCCTTGTTTTGTAGAAACCAAATTACCCTCCAGTACACATTCACTTTTTACTCGTTCCTCTTTTGCACAAACATTCACTTTATTTCTCTCTTTTACTCCCTTAACCTTGTTTAGAGCAAACCAATTCAAATCAGTGTTCATGGTTCACATTTGCAGCTAAGCAGGGTCTGTATTTTTGCTGACACAGTAGCCAGGCCATCACTGCTGAGGGCTTGAGAGATGCACAACTTACCAACTTGAATCAAACCTGTAATGCCATTTTCTGCACCATTTAATTAACTGTTAGGGACATTTGTACCATGCTGCAGTTCAATTTTGTTTAAAGACTCAACACGGAAGTCTTTTCCAGTACAAGTGTTTTCTCCTCTTTGTTGTGCATTTTGTGGGGTGGTCCAGTTGCGAATAGAGCTGGTTAGGATCTTGTAGTGTGCCTCTACCCTAGATTTTTAATTTCACAGTGATTTATACGATAATAAACAGGGGAAACATTTCCTACAAAGCTTTTCTCCCTAATATATTTTTGCGCTATACACATTGCAATATAGATGTCACATTAAATGATTATATGACAATGATTAGCACAAGGCAAAAGAGGAGATAAAAATAAGTTAGTCCATAATTTTAAGATGTATGTGTGGACTGAAAAATGTATTTTTTGACAAAAATGATTTTTTTGCCTAAATCATCTCATCATGGTGCTGTCCACCACTGATAAAATTGACTACATCCTTAGTTGAACAGGTCATGTGATTCTACACCTTTAGTATAATGGCCCATGTCAAGCATGTGGGCCGTTCAGTTTTTTGTGTTTTCTGAAAAACCTGAAAAAATGACATGGCCATTATTTTAGGAAGGTGACAATATGACATCAGCAGGGTTATTTTTTTCAAACTTTGGAAAGCTCCTCCAGTGCCACAGAAGACATTACTCAGTTGTTTCCATAGGTTGTGTCAAACTCATTGTGACAAGTAAACTGAACTTAGGGTTTAGAGGTTAGGGTTTTAAAACTAGCAATTATAATTTAAGTCAGTTAATTCAATCCTTTATGTTCCTGTGGTTGCTCAAATAGAAAGTGGTATCAATCTACTGTGTGGTTGTGTAATATCAGACCATGAGAGCTCTGTGTTTGTTCTTCAGGGTGATGTGCAATCCCAGGCTGCAGTGCGTGCCATCGCACGGCAAGTGTGTGAACAGCTCATCCAGAGTGAGTATTCAGAGATATTTACACATTAACATCATCATGTTATTAAGTACAATTTTCTTGCTGAAAATGTTTTTTCTGACCTCTACTGGCTTCACGTCTTCCCTTTTCTTCTATTCGTTTATGTTTGATTTGTGGTAAAACATCATAACAAAGCAACAATTTGAAAACATTCCCAAAACGTCAAAAAGCTCATTCTAAATCATTTCAAACCATTCTCCTCCTCTACCTCCCACAGGCCACTTGTCTCGCTATAACTCTATACTGAACCAGATCCCTGTCCAGTCAGCGGTATCAGTCCGAACAGTACCCGGACCACCTGGAGAGCCAGGTAGGAGAGGCCTCCCAGGACCTCAGGGAGAGCAAGGGCCATCCGGCAGGCCAGGCTTCCCTGGTACCAGTGGCCAGAATGGACAACCAGGAGAGAGAGGTGAGAGAGGAAGATGTTTAGGGTTGTGTTTATGAGTAAAGACAGTTGTTTACAGGATGCACAACACATGTTGAGAGAGAGAGAAAGAGAGAGAGAGAGAAATATACTTGGGAATTTCCATACATACGGTATATCTCTTATAAACTCAGTGATATACAGACTGATAACAATCCATCATCAGTACTTTACTGTTTGGGTTGTGTCTAGACACTTTGACTGCATGCTGTTGTTTATATTAGTATCAGAAAGAGTGAGGAAACATTTGAGTGTTTATTAGACCGCCCTTGCTGCAGTGAGTAGGTGATATTCTGAACTGAACTCAAAATAGTCGTAAGTGGAAAATAAGATGATAAAATGTGTTACTATGCAGTATAAAAGAGTATAGAGTATGGAGCCTTTGGCTTCTCTTTTATTTATTGTAAGTTTAATGTTTTTTGGGGGCATGGTATGCCTTTATTACAGAGCTGACAGGAAATGAGAGTAATGAGAATAATTACCTAACCCAAACTTCATGCTTTCCTAAAGTGGAAATAAAGTACATCAGTGTCTTCAAAAATATCTTAATCTTAATCATCATCTCCTAAAATGTATGTAAAATGTGCTTTTTTTAAGGCAAAACAAAATAATGTGAAGTTTAAGAAAACCAACAGGAAAGTGTATGTCTTAATTTCATTTCACTTCCATCGCTGCGTTTCCTGTTGCTGTCCTCTGAATAAGTGACATAGCCAGTTATTTGGATAAAGATTATTATTGCGACGGGACTGTATAAAGCTCTGTATAACAGGAGTCTACAGCTGGCGAAAGCAGTGTGTGGCTTTGAAATAATCAAATACATTACTGGATGAAGCATCATCCTTTTCAGCAATTAGCCAGGGTCTTTTACTGTGAAAAGAACAGAAAACTCGCCTCAGTTGGAGCTTCAACCTACCTGCTTCTTTGCTGCTTTTCGTGTTCTGGCCTGATCTCTGACTCATAGTCAGGATCACAGCTCCCTCAAAGTTAAGACCAGGCCAAAAGACAGTAACTCTAATATCCATGAGGTCATTCCCCTGCCATGAGCCCTTAGTGAAATAAGGGCCTTTATGAGGCTTCATCTTCATCTCTAAAATACGCAACCCACACTAAAGAACCACATACCGAATGAGCCTGCACATGTGGAGGGTTAGGAAAGCTGAGAGCGGCTGTCCAGCATGGTTCTCTCCACTTCAGCAGTTCAGACCTATGATTCTCCCCAATAACATTTACGATCTGCAGCCACTGGTCCACCACACATACATACACACACACTTGTTGTTTTATAGGCTGAACTGACACCAGAGTAGGCCAAATCTTTTAAAAGATGTATGGCAGGCTTAAGAAAATTAGACATGTTATAATTAAGTCAGATGGTCCATGTAAGGCTGATACCAGAATCAGGAACAGAGCTGTGCTCAGGCTCAACAGATGAAATGTATATTCCACATACTATATTGTCCTGAATATAGAGAGAATATGGGTCAACTAGTGACCATTGTAGAGAAAATATCACGAGGTTGCCAGTGTAGAAAATACAGTTTTTTTTGTGGTAATATAAAACGTTTCCTCCTGAACCTCACTGTGCTTACTTCCTCTTTACCGATGCAATTGATTAAGCCAGTCATAAAAGCAGCAGGACATTCAAATCTCCAGATCACCAGTTTTGTGTGGTTCTCTAATATTAGAGTATACGAAAAATATTCCATTAGGTCATTCAAACAGCTGCACCACTGGACAGCAGTGCAGAGCCAAGTCTGGGTTTATCATACATTTTATTAGACTGATCATCCACACATAATTTCTCCGCCACATTTCTCCCAAAACTTGCAATGTATTACCGATGTTGGAATAGAAAGTGGTGAAAGAATTATTCAGATGCTTTTCTTCAGTAAAAGTACCAATTTAACGTCAAAATGGAGACCTTTTAACAGCAACATTTACTTTAAGTATCAAAGTAAAAATGGCTGTGATATATTTACATGATTAGATTGTTACTACTGATGCAACAATGTGTACGTAGCATGTTACTGTTGTAACTGGTTGAGGTGGATCTAGTTTTCCCAGCTTTATATACAATTAGGTACTTTATTCAAGTGGTCGATCCCCCTCCAAAGGGTCACAAGATAAATCTGAGGGGTCCAGAGATGATGAATGAGGGTTGGAAAGAAGGAAAAACAAAGTTCTGCTTTACAAATCTGTAAAAAAGCTTTTGCTTCTTTGTAAAATATTTATATAGAAGTTTATAGGGGAAATCTCTCAGATGGACCTGCCTAAACTCTGAAAGGCTCATAAGCCAAAAAGGTTGTGATTACTGCTTATTACAAGCACCGTAAACAAAAAAAAGTTACCCTCTTAGGGAGCTGTGTGTGCACCATGAGATGTGAATTTGAGTCTAAAGTGGATCACTTTGAACTGTGTGTGTTTCCAGGACTGCCGGGAGAGAAGGGAGAGAGGGGGAGTCCTGGGATTGGGAGTCAGGGACCTCGAGGACAATCTGGACCTCCAGGTAAGATACTGAAAAACGTACAAACAGTTCTGAGCGTGCTCGGTAAGCTAAACCAGATAATTTAACATAATTCTGTTCCTGAACATTCTTTTGGTGTTTTCCAACTGCAGCCTAGCTGGAGCTACTAATACTAATATGTTTCATTGTGTTCCCTCTGGAAAAAAAAACCCAAAATGTTTCAAATATTGAAACAATATGATAGCACAGATACCCTAATGTGGCTTGGATCTGCTTTACTTTCTGTTAAATCTTTGTCTGAGAAAAGCAAGCAGACGTTTTGGACCGTGAATATACTTCGCTGTATTGATTTCCCTGTGCTCTGTGTGGACTTTAGGGTTTGTGTAATGAAAATATGTCAGTGCTGGGATTTTCTGTTTACTGTTGTGCGATCAATACGTGAAGAACAAGCTGACAAAAGTCCCCTGAAACTTATCTATGATCAAAAAACTGTTAATAAAGAAATTCAAAACTTTAATATATGAAAAAAGAAATCTTTTCTGAGAGAAAGGTACAGCGCAGAGCTATCCGTCTTTATTTGCCATGCTTTTCTGGAATATTTGTGGGATGATAATTTTAGCTCCTATCAAAATATTGATTTCATATTTTGGCTGACTGCTGAAGTGAGTCCTGATGGAGCACTTTCTCTTGTATAGACAGAAAACAGAAGCTTCTGGCTAAATCTCAGCTAAGAACTGTGTTATTCCTCAGCTTCCTGCCCTCAGGACATTCACTATCATCTCCCTCATCCAGAAATGACAATCATGTCCTTTCTGCCATGTTGTCACAGCAGCAGTGAGAGGGATTTAGAAGAGATTGAAGAGGTGATAGGACAGTGACAGGATGTAGCCTGTTTGACACATTTGACACATTTGTTTATTTTCCTTCCCTTTCTTCCTTTATCCCCTCTCACCAGGCATCAAATGGGCGGAGTCCTTTTACCGGATGCTTATTGATGACTGATTTAATGTACTCGCCCATCTTTAACACAAACTTTTCCTCCATCCTCAGGCCCACCAGGGGAAGGACGGACAGGCAGCCAGGGTCCCTCTGGTCGGCCTGGTAACCCGGGAACACCGGGGAGGTCGGGGAATCCAGGTGCCTCAGGACCAGCTGGCCCACCAGGATACTGTGACCAGAACTCCTGTGTGGGGTACAACGTCGGAGGTAAACATCATTCAGCTGCTATTTATTCTGCGGTAACACTTTACTTCAACCCTCCTTATTTAGCATTTCTAAGCAGTTTATTCATTTAATTAATTTAATAAAACGGTTTATAAACCACTATAATGTAGTCATGAGCAGATATGAGGACATTTTAGGTGTTTTTTACAGTATTTTTAACAATTATAACTTGATTATAACTATGATCATGCCTACAGCATACTGTAGAAGGCATCTATATACAAAAATGCTAATCTTGTTGTAATTTTGATTTGTTTCGGTTTCCAAAAGAGGCCATGACAAAAAGGTTTAGAAATCACTGCTGTAGACAAATGAACACAAAAGCACACATGTAGACATTAAGTCAGGTTCTGGCAATTGAAACAAAAATAACATTTTGACTGAAATATTTCCCAAATGTAGTCAAAACACCAAATACCCAGACTTAACAAAAACATTTGCTGCTCTTTATTTAGACCTTATTTTTCCCGATTGTCCATTAACCTAAAATCTGTCATTTTACACTTTGGAAAGACTTGTTCAGAGAAACCATCAGTGTTACTAAGATTTATTCAGACATATTTGTTTTATTCTTATATTTGTTAATGTATCGAGCTGAGACAGTCTAACCCTGCCCAGTCTTTCCATTGTATAAACCATCTTTTACACATATAAAACAGTCACAGTGACAGCCAGCTGTGAGATGGTTATTGTTCTCATAAAGCTCTCAGAGAATTGGAGAGTGATCTAGCTTTTATGATTGCTCTACTGTGACATTTATAAAGTCATGTCAACACTGATGGATTAAGAAGTTAACTGTGTCACTGACCTGACGCTATTTGTCTAAGATGTAATAAAATATGATGTTACACTCACATTTAGACACACACACACACACACACACACACACACACACACACACACACACACACACACACTGGACGTCTTTGAATATTCATAGTGATGAGGACATTTATGGGTCCATTGTCTTGGGCCATCTCAGCATGGATATTACATATCTAACAGCTTCTGATGAGTTGTCTTAATGAAACATCATCTGCTAAAAGTAGCAGATGGATGAGACATTACTTCATCCATCAAACCATTTTATGTAAATTGATTCCAGTTTTTTTATGACTTATTTTCAACCATGCAAGGATTAAATGCTGCCTCCCTGACCACTTTAAATGAAAATACAGTATGTGGAGTAGTATTGTTCCTTTCACAGCAGCTAGATATTGCAGCTCATATTTAAAGGTATAGATCAGTTTACTGGTATTTCTTACTTAACCAAACCCATAAGTTTCTGTATGCTGTTTAAAGCTGTGGGAACAACACAGTTAGCCTATCATATCTCATATCTCATTACTGGATGTCAAGAGGTTAAAAAAAAGTCATAATATAGTATGCCTTAAATAAGTCACTTAAAAGTCATAGTAGAGTATGTCATGAAAATATAATTGAAAGTCATAGTATAGTATGTAATAAAAAAAAAAAAAAAAAGTCATGGTATAGCATGTCATAAAATATAATTAAAAAGGCATAGATAGTATAGTATGTCATAAAAAATTTCATAAAAAGTCATAGTATAGCATGTCGAAAAAAGTGATAAAAAGTCATCGTATAGCATGTCAAACAAATATAATGAAAAAGGTAATAGTATAGTATGTCATAAAAAATTTCATAAAAAGCCATAGTATTGTATGTCATTACAAATGTCATTAAAAGTCATAATATAGTTAAAAATGTCATAGTATAGTCTGTCAAAAAATCCTAAAAAAGATCATAATATACTATGTACAAAAAAAGTCATAGTATAGTATGCCAAAAAAAGTAATAAAAACATCATTGTCGAAAAAAGTCATAAAAAAGTCTTGGTATAGTTTGTCAAAAAATCATGAAAACTTCATAGTAAAGTATGTTGTAATAGTCATAAAACGTCATAGTATAGTATGTCGAAAAAAGTGTTAAAAAAATGTCATGGTATAGCATGTCAAAAAAGTGATACAGAAAAAGTCATAATATATTATGTAAAAAATAGTGATAAAAAAGTCATAGTATAGTATGTTGAAAGCTGTATGTATGTCTCCAAAGCAAAAGGTTGGGAAAGAGACTGATCGGAACAAAAGTGTTCTTTTCATCTATTCGTATTCTTCATTACTGTAATGTAGGTCTTGAAACTAATGGCACCATACAGAATTTGAACACTAAACCTTCTATCTTCCAGTCATACTCATATCACCTTAGGCCAACTGATCTGGCGTGCAAGTTTATGTTTTCGGTGTATTTGTCTCTTTCACTTTGCATATTGCACCTCAAAACTAAATATAATGAAATATATACAGGATTTGAGCACCTGACCTTCTGTCTTCCAATCATTCTCTTATTATTCTCTCTTGATCTGACCAAACAGTTATGTTTTGGCATATTTGTCTCTTTCACTTAGTATATTGGACCTCAAAACTTCCCAATACATGTAAGATTTGAACACTGAAACTTCCGTCTTCTAGCCATACACTTATTACCCTAAACTAACTGGTGTGACATTCAAGTGTACGTTTTTGGCATATTCGTCTCTTTCACTTTGCACCTCAAAACTTAATGAAATGTATATATATTTTGAACATCTGACCTTCTGTCTTCCAAGCATTCTCTTATCACTCTAAGATGTCTGACCTGACACAAAAGTAATGTTTTTGGCTTATTTGTCTCTTTCACTAATGTATTGGATCGCAAAACTAAATGAGACATATAGGATTAGAACACCCAACCTTCCGTCTATGAATCTTTCTCTTATCACTCTAAGTTATCTGATCTGACTTAAACTAAATGATTTGGGGATATTTGTCTCTTTAACTTAGGAAATTGGACCTCAAAACTTCCTGAAACATGTAAGATTAGAACACTCACCTTTTGTCTACGCTAAGCTATCGTACCTGACACAAAGTTTGTTTTTGTAAAAAATTCCAAATAAGTCATAATACAGTATGTTAAAAAAAAGTCATAGTATAGCATTCATAAACAAGTTTATCATATTTTATTGTAGCTGTGCATATGCTATGAATCACCTTTAAATGAGTATTTGTTCAGTAATTTGTTATAAAATACTGCAGTTATGGTGTGTAACTGCAGGAAATTGCTGGGCTTGCAGAGTTTGATTCAGTTTTACTTACAATGCATGCTTTTTTTCTGGGTATACTCTGTACATTCTTTTACTACAGATTTCTGTGTTGTAAATCTTTATTCATACTTTCTCATCTACAGAAAGAGAAATAGAGATCTGACACATTTCCTTCTTTCCAAACATTTTATTTGAAAGTCTTAATATTTATTTGAGCTAAATATTTTTGCAAGAATTTACTGTGTGTGTATTTTCTTCCCCTAAAAGAGAGAATCAGATTATAACACTTCATTTTACTACCTCAAAAACTGCAAACCAACAGCTGGGGAAGTCTTTGGTGTTGTTGGGTTTTCCTCCTGATATGAGGTGTAACATCTTCCCTGTGTTCCCCTCCCTCTGTTTCTTCCTCTTTCTGACTGAAGTTCAACAGGACTATGGGAATGATTACTGAGGAGCATTCTCCGACCGTCCTCTCCTCTCCTCTCCTCTCCTCACCTCCCTCCACTCCTCCCTCTGTGCCCTGTACATAAGACTAAAAACTGAGTTGTTTGAAATTGATAAATTATTTCTTCGACGCCTCCATATTTCCTGATGGATAATTACTCCTGGCCCCGGTGTTTGACCTCTAACCCTGCAGCAGCGGTTTTTAGATTTTGTTTCTACAGAGACCTTTTTTCTAAATGTTCTTGCGACAAACACTTCATTTTTGTTTGATCTTCTGTCAAATTATTTGGATTTTTTAAGCAAAAGAAATTTGTATTCACTCATTTAAAGTTAACAAGTGATTTTAGTCAACTCTGTGTCCTCATTTAGGTCTGGTGTAAGTTTTTAGAAACATTCGCACCAGATTTAAGTCTTCATGCACACAATGCTCTGTGATTCCTTATTTAAATAGAAACTGGATTAATTTCGACTGTCAGTTAACTTTCTTGATAGATTTGGATCGTTAATCTGGCTGCTTCATCATTTACAGTCTCTGAGACAAAAATGGATTAGTTTACCTTCCCACATAACAAGAACAAAACCCCAAAACGCTACTGCGATGATCACCGCCACTGATCTCAGTGACATCTGTCAGCAAATTCTCGTGCACACAATGGTTTGCTGCAGCAGCCTCCGCTTCAAGCTCAAATCTCTACGAAAAAAAATAATCTCATTTTTTAAAGCCTGATGGATCAGCTAAATAGTGACAAATTGCTTTGATGCTGATTAGCTGCATTTATTAATGAACAACCCCTCTATTTGTACGTCTCATGTACTGCTAATGTGACCCAGATGTGATCTTTTCATTTCTCGAAAAATGATCAGATCTGGGCAATATGGGGTAGCCCACAAACACAATTTCATTAACACACTTCCTCATTAACCAAAACGTTTGGACTATCGTAGGTCCCAAATCTGCCTGTGCAACTCCTATTCAACTTGTTTTGTAACCTTTTAACAGCACACTGCCTCCTTATTGCTTTTAAGTGATGGTGGCATTTAAGGTGGTTTAGTCCAAACGTCAGCCTTAACATTGCTCCATGTTCCCCGTGGTGGTGGTTTTATGTTAGCTGCGGTGATCCAGAAACATTCACTCAAACTGACCCTAAATATTCCCACCACCCCAGTCCAACCCCTGCCTCACGGCGGCTACCAGCCCTACAACCAGCCGTACAACCCTGCTGCAGTGGCTTACAACAACAACCAAGGAGGCGAAGACGAGGAGGAGGAGGAGGAGGAGGAGGGAGAGGAAGAGCAGGACCCCTATTACCGTGGTTACCCCCCTCAGTACTACCCCCAACAGCCCTCACAACTGGCTCACGGCCACCATGGTTACCGCTCGAGCCCTACCCACTCTGAGGACACAGAGGTGAGGTCGCCGGGCGTCGCCAGGAGGGTTTCACGTGATGTCGTCGTCATGGAGGAGAGTGAGGAGGGAGGACTTTAGAGGAAGGATGGACTCACCTAAAGTGCTTGAGCCCCGCACGCCACAACACACACACACACGCTGATATTCACACATGGAAACAAATCAGACACTGACATGCACACACACACACACACACACACACATCGTCCCCCATCTGAAACTATGGTGAGAGCCCCCCCCCCCCCCCCCCAACCTCCCTGTGTATCCAGTGGTTTGCTCCATCTGGTGAAACAATGTAAATAGCTCTGTGGACTCTTGTACGATATCTCTGTGAAAAAGGGGGGTCCGAAAAGTGCCTGATCTATGTTTGCATCGTCCAGTGGTAATGTAAAGGTAAGACCGGTTTCTTCCCATCTCACAGCTAAATTCAGGACTAAGCCCTTCTTTTTGTGTGAAGCTGCATGTCTCCTGCGCATCTTGTTTTGGTTGTATGTAACTAGCTAGATTATTTTACAATTCAAATGGAGGACGTTGAGCTGGCAACATTTGTAAAGTTACAGGCTTCTTTTTATAATGATGAATCACGATTCCCCGCCTTCCATTCTGTCTTTATGTCCTTGTCTTCTTGCTCTTGAAGTGATTTTCTCCGTACAGTATTGTGTTAAGTTTGCTTCTTTTTACCAACTATTATTGGAGTTGATGCCCTGAAATTAACTGTAGAAGCAATTTCTTGTTAAGTTTAATATTACCTTAACAATGTGGAACACAATCAAATGTATTGCTTTTTTTATTCACAGAAGATCTAACTTCCATCACATTTTGTCCTGCAATATTTCCTTCTGTTGCTACATAATGAACGAGGTCTGTTCTGGGTTTTAATACTCCGATTCTGTGCTGTTTGTCTCGTGTTGCTGCCCCAGTTTGTTTCGTTTATTGTTCTTATGCAGCCGGGCCTGATTACTGTGGAAGCCTTGCTCACTGATTGACCTCTGACCCCCTGCTGGAATGAGACCTCCAGTTATTATTAAATATAGTCAGCTGGCTCTCAGTTAAACCAATTAGGATACACAAGTGTAAACTTTACCCCTCCTGCACTGCAGTCTGAAAAATAAGCACTGAAGTAACTAAAAGTTGAGCTGTGAGCTGGCCCTGGTCTATTTGAGAAACTGTCAAAATTGAACAGATTTAATAAGGAATGTGTCTCGCCACCACACCCATTGGTACAATATGAACTTATTTATTTTGTATTTTTGATTTTATAACCAATAAATCTGTAATGAGACTATAAAACGTGTTTTAGCTCATTTGTTTAACTTTAATAACATGAAAAGGTCAAACTTCAACTAGCTGTTACACCATTTATGGAAAAAAAACTACTTGACAATAACAGGTTTATTAAATAGTTTATTAGCCTATTTTACAACTCCCATAAACACAATTGATTTATTCTTTAACAACACGTTGGACATTTCTAACACGCTGACAAGACCAACCACACTGATGGCCTGAATGTCGTCATAGTAACACATTAATTGGGGTTTTACTGTGAACCCACAAACCTTCAAAGGCAGGACCGGCTAACAGATGTTATTTTTATTGGCCAGATCGGATCATTTCATGGTTGTATAATGAGAGGAAAACTCACAGAATCGGGTTTTCTCTGATCAGAGCTGAGCCACATGGTGAAATCTCAAGCTGTTTCTGGATAATTCAGGTCTGCTGTCGCGGGTAATACAGCTAACAGCGAGGTATATTGTGTGTAGAGGAGCACAGAGTTTGTGTTGATGATGTTGGCATCCCGGATGTGACTTGTGTTTTTAAACAGATAACATCTCGGCGCAAATCCTTAGCATCATAATGAGAAATATAATCGAGGATGCTGTTGCTTTCAGTGTTGCGTGCTTTGGTCACGTCGGGCAGCCTCGATTTCATTTCATCTTGTAGTCTTCAGGTCTGTGGAGAAAACACAAGACAAAGCATTAGTATGGGGAGACATAAGAGTCTGGGAAAAGAACTGATTACAAGGAAAAACATGGAGAGAAAGTGACAGATGACAAACCACGCACATCTTATCTTTTCTTTGCAAAATGAGACTAGACACAGCATCCTATTTTTGTGTTTTTTTTCCCCTTTAATTTTGAGCAGAGATTGCAGCAGACAGATATTATCAGGGCATGCAGTATTGGGTTTGATACAAAGTAGAAAAATGTTAGCAGTTGTAATAGCTCTGCCACCAAGATGTTGATGTTCTGTGTCTGAGTATCGTGTGTGTGTGTGTGTGTGTGTGTGTGTGTGTGTGTGTGTGTGTGTGTGTGTGTGTGTGTGTGTGTGTGTGTGTGTGTGTGTGTGTGTGTGTGTGTGGGGCATATCCAATAATAATCTTTTTCCTCTGCTCCGTTTTTTGAAGGAATATTAACTGTGTTTAATAAAGGGTAACAATTGAATCGCCCTCGATAACCTCAACTCCATCTCCCCTGACACACACACACACGAAAATTAATATGTCAGAGTGTGAGTGAATATTAACTAGGCTAAGGTCCATCCCTTAAATAAACTAGAATTAGCTTGACCTTGGCGACCACACAGCGACAGGCCTGAGCACACGCACCGATTGGCTGAGCAGATTGGACCAGTAAACAATAAGAAGTGGCTCATTTATCACCATGCACACACACTCTGACAGTGATGCTGAACGTAATGCAGACATGCTGTACGTGCCTGTACAAGGCACAAACACTAAGAGGACAGTAACTGAATGAAAAGCCCTCTGAGTGGTATCACTTAATAAACTCGAACCAAATGTGGGTTATGTTTGAAGTACCAGATGGAGGGTTTACCCCACCAGAATCACTGAAATGCTGTCAGCATTGTAGTAATTTTTAGGATAATTTGTAGACACTAAAATTACAACAAAGCATCTCAATTGCCTCTTGTGGCAACTCACCATGCAGATTTGGTTTTAGATGTTCAGGTTTTGAGAGTCTGAGATTTCTGCTGCCACCCCAATACAACGGAGGTGAAAGAAATGTAGTGCTTCACAGCATTGAAATATCACATTTAGAAAAAAAATTCAACAGCAGCTTTGTTTCAAGAAATAATGTCAAGGTCCCTATTGCTCTGGATAATCTACAGAACATGCTGTCCAGTAATAGTTGGCACTATTTCTTCTTTTTCTAGATTGGCCAGGGTGACTGGGACATCATTTCTTGAATGACGTGCTGCTATTCAATCTTTCTGTAACCATAAACAAACCTCCATTCACCTCCATTGGGTTGGGCTGGAGGCAGACATTTTGGAGGTTGATATCTCAAAACGTGGACAAATAAAACCCAAACTATTTGCATGGCTGGTTAACTCTAGATGTATGAGAATTCTATTATTTGGCTCAACTGACTCTAATATCCTAACAAATGGTTCTGTCATTCCACTCATCATTTCAAGCCAAGAATTGTTTGCAAAATCAATAATGTAAAAACACAATTCAAAAGCAACTCCACAAAATTGCATGTACAACCCATGATGGACAATGTAGAGAAACACATAGAAGTTGCATGACTGAGTTCCACAGTACTCACATCCTGGAGAGTCAAAGTGTATTGACTGCATTAACAGCTGTGTTACTGTATATTAGACTGTGATGCAGCTAAAAGTTGAGCCACAAGGTGTAAAGCTGTTTATATTTACCACGAGCTGACCAGCAGTCACAACCTCTGAGCAGTTCAAATTAAGACAACCAGTGGACTTGGGTGTTATAATGAGATGTGGATGAGGAGGACCAACCCTGACCTGGATAAAGAGCTACGAATGGCTGGCTGGATGGATGTTAGTGATGAGTGGGTGGAAGATAGAAAGCTCTCAGTCAACCTGTCAGAATGACGTTTACTACAGGTGAAGCCAGAGAAATGCAACAGGACGACATTCTCATGATCAGCAAGCCACGGGTCACAATGTCAGTCTAATCTCAAGCCAGACAATACCTGACTCAAAAAGCCATGAATAGGATTATGCCAAATAGCAGATGCTCTCTCACACCCCACAGAGAAACATCATATGTACAAACAGGAAGTGGTGGGAAAACAGCTGACTTTCCCCACGTTTGTGTCATTTTACCATTTATATTCAAATGCACAACAACCAGGCCGGGGAGAAACTCAGTACAATACAAAGATTATGTTAAACACTACAACTGAACTGCTGACACAGGCCTGTTATATTGCATTGCCCTTCAGTTATATGTTTGATAATAGCATAACGTACTATGGCCTTAATTTATAAAGCTCACAAGGCACTACAGCATTCAGGCATCAGAGTACAACACAGGAAACACCACAAAGACTTTTATTTACACTGAATAAAAATGTCAACATGGGGAAAAAGGATCATATATTTAAGTACTACAACTATATGTGAGTTCCTATGACTGGATTCCCACAGGAGCAGTATCACCTGAGTTTTTAACCTTAGATTTTATTCCAAGTGGCTGCTCGTCCAACAGCCAGTCTTTGTTCTCTGTGCCTCATGTCACATACTGACAGCTCTCTGTTGGCTGACAAGCATTCACACCACAGCCACATGTGTTTGTAGTTACAATGAAAAATGTTACATCTTATTTTTTTCATGCATGATTGAAGTGCCAGAGTGAAACTGGCCACAAAAAGGGGGTCTGCACGCTTTAGAATTGGATCCATTAATACATGTTGTGTAGTAAACTGTGTAAAAGCACCTGCACTGTTCACTGCTGAAGGTCGGGCCAGGGCAATACGTGAGTCCCTCCTTACTCATTAACATAACAGACTGTACTGCGCTGGTTAATGGTCAGTGACACACCACCTACTGTGGCTCTCCTCTAAAGTCAAGTTCACCGTATCGTTGGTACCTTCACCATCTGTCGTCAGATTTTTAAAGCTGCATTTCTTTTGAATGCAAAATACAAAAATGTATGCGTTTATCTCGGACAGGTTTTCAGTACCCATTTTAGAGTATTTGAAATAATGATTTATTTTAAAGATATAACAGCATAAAATATTCCAAATAATCTAATGCTACTGTATGACAACTACTGTATCCCAAAGGCAGGGTGTTTGGTATACACAAAGAGGGTGTGAGAAGTAGAAATGTGACATGGTACTCAGATCAACATCGCCCCCTTCTGCCTGTTCCTCATCAGCACAAGACACAGAAATATGATTGTGTGTGGATTACGAGTCATTATGGTGCAAATGATGAAAAGATGAAGAAAGGATTCCTAAGCGAGGAATTTTTAAAAGTTTGTCAGGCAATTAAAAAAGTCACTAGAAGGTAGACGTTAAGGGTTAGCATTACCACAAATGTTTACATTTGGAATTTTCTGTTTAGTTCAGTCAATTGAATACAAATAGCACTAAATAGTAAGTATGCATTTTTGTATATTATACAGGTATATTTGATCTGTATTAGCATTTATACGCAGTGACAGCTAAGTGTGCACTGTATGCACAGAGTGTCATTAGTGTGTTTTTGTTTCTACATACGGTGTCCACAGCCTGGGGAAGGCGTCTATCTCCTCTTGCGTGTACTCGCTGAGTTTCCTGGGGATTTCTCTGGGCTGTGGCAGCTCCTCCGTCAGGTTGGCTCGGATGTCGTCTGGCAGCTCCTAGTGAGGGGTGAACAGAGGGGACATTGAAATTAAACTGTAAAATGTGGGCAGGACAAGTAATTCAAGGAGAAAGGAAGGAAATGAGACAGATGAAAGAAAAAGAAGCTGAGAATAAAGAAGTTACCATTTCCACTTTCCAAAATACTCACAGGCAACTTTACAGTGCCTGAACTGCTCTGAATTGGAGATGAGACTGCAGATGTTCACAAGTCTCAGGAAGCCCATCTGCTTGTAATTAGGGATGCACACTGCACAACATCAATTCTGATGGTGTATATCAAGTCAGGACCAAAATAGAACGACAGGTATCTGACTTCCCTCACTTCTATATTCCGACATCAAACACCCCATGTATTACATTACCAGTCAAAACTCAAACATCTGATTTTCTTCCAGTGCCTGGAATTAATGATGTTCTCTCACATGGACAAAAATTACATCCAGTTAATATTTGGGCAGGCCACCAAGGTCAATTAACAGTCAAGTCCTTTTTTATTTATTTATTTATTTATTGCAGAAGCTGTGATGTGTGACGCCGGTTGTTCACGCCAACATCATTTTAAAACAATCATAATTGGATGTTACCAAATGCCTGCAGATCACTGCACCACCTTAGCTGCTAAATGCGTCACTATGTTACACATGCTGGTTGTTAACTAAGTCCGTCTGCTGTTTGGTCCTGAGCAAGTAGTGTAAAGTGGCTTTTTAGAGTTTTGTTGCTGAGAACATCTGTCTGGTGCAACTCAAAAAAACGCTGATGAGAGCGGTGAGAGTGAACCAAAACAGTGAAGTTGCAGGTCGTAAAAGCGAAACAAAAAGCTGAAAGAACTCCGCACAACTGAGACGGCTGATCTTGCTCTGTGGGTTTGTCACTGTGGCACTTTCACATAAACAGGCATTTGACCTGTTGTTAAACTAAAAATATTGAGTTATACAGCTTTAAATTATAGAAGAGTGAGAACGAGTTAAAGTGCTTCTGAAACAACCGCACAACCAGTGGACACACACACACACACACACACACACACACACACACACACACACACACACACACACACACACACACACACACACACACACACACACACACACACACACACACACACACACACACACACACAGTAGATGAAGAAAAGGACTAATACTTTCCTCCATCAAGGGCAACAATCACGTTGAACTACATATATTAATTTTATAGTAATTAATTGATATTAATTGTAAAGGTGACCTGGATGAATAAAACTGGTTAATTATTTTGTGTCAGTGTCTGCAAAATGATATCAGTGCTCCTCGTAATGTGCCCACTTTCTGATTGTCCTTAATAAGCCTGGTTAATTAATGTGTAAGCGTGGCAGTCTGAAGACGCCTCAGCTCGGAGTGATACGGAGAAACTGGACTTACGTCATCAGGAAAGATGTGTAATCGCTGCATCATGGTGCGGCGGTGCAGATTCCTTGGCAGCATACCGTAAACCGCTAACTTCACAATCTGGTGACAAGAAGCACGTTGAAAAGGTTGACATACAATCAGCTCACTGTTTTTCTCTTCTTTTTTAAGCTAGTGTCTTTAGCAACGGTACATACTTTTTTTCCACATTTGCATCCAAAACTGTTTCTCCATGTGAGGCTGGTTGCACAAATGTGAATTTGACTTGGAGAGAGTTACTGGACAGAGACATTGGAGAGACATGTTGGACAGAGGCTGCGCTGACAAATGATTAATCTGTCCAACTCTTTTCTCGTTTCTCGCTCTTCACTCGCCAACCTCCAAACCTCATTATAACTAAACCACCGACAGGACACACGTACAGCACGTGGTCACCGGCTGAACTAAAACCTGCATCACCAAAGAGCCAACAGCAGAGAAAATGTCTCTTCTGGTTTTAAGCTACAGAATGGAAACCAGTACAGGTCATTCACCAACGTCTAGGGTTTCCCACATAACAAGAGCAATTCCACAGTATTTTTATAGCCTACGCGAGCCACACGTGGAAAAAGTCTACAAACCCTTGTGTATGGCTCTCATTCTGCTGTTGCAGCTGACATGTTGAACAATTCTGAACAGCCCTGTTGCTAGTATGCAACATCCAATCACTTCTGACCCGTGAAGCTCAGTATTCAGGTTAAACACCCCTTTTGTTCCTTTGATTAGTCTGATGTCTGCTGTTGTAGTCTGCTGTTGTAGAATACAGATTGATCGGGAAAAGGTCAGACAAATGCTAAAATGAGGCCATAGACAATAATCTAATGCAACAGTAAACAAATATAATAGCAGACAAATAGATCTTAGCACAATGCATGTGAAGTAGATGTGCAATGATGAATCGATTAGTTGTCAACTATTAAATTAATCGCCAACTATTTTGATAATCGATTAATCGTTTGAGTCATTTTTTTTATTAAATAAAATAAGATTTCTCTGATTCCAGCTTGTTAAATGTGAATATCTTCTAGTTTATTCTCTCCTTTGTGACAGTAAACTGAATATCTTTGAGTTTTGGACAAACCAAGACATTTGAGGACGTAATCTTAGGCTTTGGGAAACACTGATCCACATTTTTCACCATGTTTTGACATTTTTATAGATCAAACAACTAATCGATTAATCGAGAAAACAGATTAATCGACTATGAAAATAATCGTTAGTTGCAGCCCTAATGTGAAGAGTTGCAAGTGGTAAAAACAAACCCAACTAAGCCAACACGATGCTAGTGTTAGTGGATATGAGCCACAGGAGCAGCACCCTGCGCCCACTGTGAGACGTCAATCAACATTTTATAAGATATAAAAAGATCTCTGCTCTAAAGGTTCATGAGGGGGCTGTTTGTCTCTTGTAACAAAGTCTCCATGTTTTGCAGCAAAGACGTCAAGTGCAAGTGGTTCGTCAAGTACAGTATGAAGGTCACATCAAGTTCTAAATGTCAGTATAACTGCATATGCAGCACCATGAAGTGTCCGTAATCCCTGAAACCACGAATATGCAACACAACCAAAACCCCAGGGGTTATCTTTGACTGACATTCTTGTACTGAGTTTCAAAACACACCCACCACCACCACCACCACCACCACCAGTGTAAACCCACTGCAGTTTAATCGCTGTTCTCTGCACTTCACATTAATATGCATGAGCAGCACATATGAAGGAAGGGATAAATGTCAAACCACGAAGCACCTGCTCTACACAGCATGTAGCAGACAAAGAAATGAGACTAATCTCAATCCCCAAGAATGTGGGTTAAATCATACATACAGTATAATAATTTTAAAAAATCATGGTGTAGGGAATGTGACCGTGGAACATCTGAGGTTTTAGAATTCTTTCTAAATAATAATAATTTAAAAAAAATGGAGAATACTGATGATGGCACTTACAGCTTTTGGGTCTTTTTGGTGCAGCTGGGTAGCTGTGACCTGTTTAAATCCACCTGGATACCTTTGGAGAAAAAGACAAGCTCGGTCAGTTCTTGTTTCTTTGAACATGTACCAGATGACATGAGACCATTATTCTCTAACATCCCTAAAACTTCTCTGGTTTACAGCTATTAGATATATATGAAAATAAAAGTATACCGTTACCAGACATGACAATATCTTCCTTCTAAACAACTGATGAATATATTAAAGAGCGTTCTGTTTTTATTCTGCAAATCTAATCACATACTTTTTTCTCTTTTAAACAAAGGAAATATATTAGCTACTTGTGGAAAATGGAAATGCATTTTAACCCTTGTGTTGACTTCGGGTCACATTGGCCCGTTTTTAATTTTTGTTTTATATCAGAAAATATTGAACGTAGAAATAAGCGCTGAAAATGTGTAGAAGAAAAATTTTAAAATTTAAAACGTTGGAAAAAGCAAAAGTAAAAAGGAAAAAGTTTTTTTCAAGGTTGAAACGAAGACAACACAAGGGTTAACTGCTTTTCAGCAGTCAAGGGATATTAGAGCATCTAACGCAGACCTTACCGTGTTCCCCCTTTAATGTGCCGTATTACAAGCAAACTTTAGAGAAATGCAAAACTAATCACGCCCAATCTCTAATGCGAAGCCACTAAGTACTATGCAGGAAATCGGTCATTTAAACCAAACAGTTTGTTGTAAATCTGTGAGTCAAGAATAAAAAAAATCAACAACCGACCACAAAAGTTTTAGTATAGACTATGACACACTGAGACATGCTTTTCTTGATAATGTTCTGAGTGGTTCATGGGCATTGAAGAACAAAGACAAATTGGAAACAGAGGGAAAATGGAAAGGAAATGTGAAGTATCATATGAGGGACAGCACTTACCCCGTGTGTGATGAGTAGACTTTCTGCTCCCATTTGTTTCCAGAGAAAGCTATGTGTTTGCTGTTTATTACTACTACATGGTCACCACAGTCACCTGCAAAGATGTTCAGAACAAGTTATTTATTTTCAGGCGTATCATTATGGTAAAAATTATGAAAAGATGACTATTTCAACAAAGAGAGAGACAGACACGGCTGGTATGCCAATGATAATACCAGAAACAGCAGCTAGTTTGCTAGACTAACAAAGACTTATCCTCCCAAAAAACCTATTCTGACAATGTCACTGTATTAAGTTGCCGTGTTCTGTTGTTTATCCTCTACTGCCATCATATGGCCGTTCCATGTCACAACAACCTTAGGGCGTTTTCACACCTGTAGTTTGTTTGCTTTGGTCCGAATCAGTTGGTGAGTTAGTAAACTTGGAGCGATTTGCTCTCGGTCGGTTTGGTTTCACACCTGGAAAAATCCAAGCGTACCAAAATGCGTCATTACAAATCAGGCAAGAACGTCCAGCCCTCTTATTGGTCAGATATGTCTGGGGGCGGGAGCAAGAAAGTAAATACTGGAAGAAGTCCCTGTGTTCTGGTCTAGTGGTCAAACCAGCTCATTTCATTAAAATTATCAGACATTGTTTCGCAAGAGACGTGACTACGTCTGCTCTGGTCAGCGAGACTTCGATCTGCAGCTGGTTTGACCACGGAGATACAAGTGACGGACGGGAAGCTTGACTGCAGTTTATTTCTGTAATAGAAACACTGCAAACTGCTAAAGTTTGCTGCTCTTCTGCAAACGAACCGCTCCAGAGCTCGAATGAAAGCGTACCGAGACCACCTCTTCAAGCAGGTCTCGGTACGCTCGTTTGGTCCGCTTTTGATGCGCACCAGAGTTTGATTGCCGTGTTCTCACCTGCCCAAACGAACCGCACCAGCGGGGCAAACAAACTCTAGTTCGATTCAACCGAACTAAAGGCTGTGGGTGTGAAAACACCCTTAAAGAGTGGGTTGGGGTTTAGAAAGAAAATGAGGTTTATACGTAGCGTAAGGGTTATAGTGCAGTTACTCATGACTTTATGTGTGTGTCCTGTGACAGATTGGACTCCTACTCACTCAGTGCATGGTAGATAGGCTTGTGTTTGCCCTGTAATCTAACAGCACACATGGTCGCGATCTTTCCAGGAGGCTGCACTCTGGCATCGATCAGGAACCAGGAACGAGCAAAGGTCGCCCATTGCTGGAAGAAGAAAGAGAGAAAGTGTGTGTTAAAAAAAAACAGGTGATGGCGCAGTGGATGTGGTGCTGATGATGGTGTGCGACCCCAGATATATAGCAATTGTAAGTCACTTTGGATGAAAGCGTCAGCTAAATGACATGTAAGGTAAATGTCACAGTAGGAATAGCACAGGTATAAGTAATAAAACAAATGAGTCCATTTAGCTGCTTCAGTTTCAGGGTCCTAGTATTGTGCATGCCTGCATTGTCCCGGCTTACTCTTTAATACAAAGGAGTCATCATTAATAACACCTGTGCTTTTACTTCTATGACAAGTGACAACCTGAACCTAAACCAAATAAAGCTTTATAGGTTATCCATGAACCGACAGTATCAGGCTAATTTACAGAACGCACCAAACACCACCATCCCAAATACACTGCTGGTCAATCCAAGTTCTTCTTTGTACTTTGCATTAACCACATATAAAGAAAGGGATAAGTGTCTGCAAAAAAAACTATGTGGCAGACATAGAAATTACTGTATGATTATGGTGTGTGTGTGTGTGTGTGTGTGTGTGTGTGTGTGTATAATAACAGTTCAGATTCAGAATCGTTGGTGGTTTTCAGATGCTCGACCAAAAAGCCAGGACAATAAACTCTGACATAGAAATTAAAATCAAATCCCCTATTCCTTTTTTCTATGTCATTTTCTTACCAAAGTTAAAATGAAAACAAAAACAAAGCTTTAAGCTAGCATCATTTGACTGGATTATGTTATTGTTATGTGAAGGTTTACAACGTGGTTTGACACCTGTGTATTTCTCGAACTGCTGAGGGCAGTTCACTTCTTAACGTTACATTACTAACCGTTACAATAAAATGTATACCGTTACATTAATATCACTCACACCGTGGCTAACGTTAGCTCGTTAGCAACGCACGTTAGCTAACGGCCTATTTGTGCTTTGGTGTTACATTAACCTAACGCGCATAACGTTTAAATTTGGAGATAAAGATGTATAAGTTGTACGGTTGACGTTACCTGGGCAGATCTAGAGAAACTTGACATTTCGGTGAAACTACCAGCACATCCTCAAAACATTTGACCTTAACCAACGTGAGTTACGGTCCGTTTGGTAATTTCTCTCAGTTGAAACACGATATGACCCTTCACTGTTCCTATATTACGGGGTTTATGGATATTTAGCTCATGTATCAACATATACCGCAATTTTATGGATACGCTCCAACTGAGTGTTAGTAAATCTCACGACATACTTTAAATAAATGCTCAAGGATAATTATTTTAGCATTCATTTAAGTTGCTGTCGACTAAAGGTTTCTACCCGGTCCTATTTTGACGTCGCACCACAACGTAGTCACACTTCCTTCGCACGACAGAAAGAGAGCGGGGAAATTTGACAGCCACTGGTTATTTTCTACAAAGCAACATTAGATTTGACTAGTTATTGCACATTAGAAAAGGGGTCGTTTGTGACAGTTTGTTTCGCCAGTCAAAAAGCGGATTATTTATCAAAACGTTATCGATCTAACCCAAAATGAGAACTTTAGAGGAGGTCCAGGCCACTCTGCAGATCGCCAAACTGAAAGAGGAAGATCTACAGAAAACAATTCACTGCCTGTCTTTTGGGGAAAACGTTTCATCTGCAGACTACTGCCTGATGGAGCTGGACGACACACTGTGCAAACACATAGAATCTGGGGAAAGGTAAGGTATTAATGATGTGTATTAGCATCGACATATATAAAATTATATTAGCGTGCCTATGTGTAACACAGACACTAATGTAACGTCATTGTTTGATGTAACTATGTGTTCTATGTTATTCTGTTCCGTCTGGTCATTTCATTCATATCCAAAAACATAATGTAGTCAGCTTATTTTGTGTAGATTGACTAATAAAGTAATCATTTCCGCAGTAGGCCTACTATTAATTAAAACCTGCCAAGAGCACGTCTGTAAACTACTATCTTTCCTTTCTTCTTTTTACTTGTGTAACTCAAATTATTAATGTAATTGAGGATATTCTGATTTAAACTGATGTGCAGTGTAGTGGCTCAATATGCATGATCAGGATGGACGTAAAAATATGTAAATGTAATTAATGAATTATAACTAACAATCATTTTCACTTTTTCCAGTCTAGTGATTCGAGGGGATACGGATGAGCGTGCAGTGCTCTGTAGTGGTGACAAGACCTATGATTTAAAAATAGCCGATACATCCAACATGCTGCTGTTTGTACCAGGATGCAGAACGCCAGACCAACTAACCAACAGCCAGGAAAGCTCTCATGTAGTGCACACTCAGGTATGGAAAGGATACACTCACAAGTACCTGCCTGGTAAACTGTAACACCCACACAAACAGACCCAACCTACTGGGTAGTATATATAATATATACAAAATGGTTAATTGCATTTAGGACCTACATACACTAACAATACTGCTACTTCTGTTGTAGATCTGGGGATTTTGTAACAGCTACTGGGAACTGCGGAAACACCGTCCTAAACTGAAGAAACTGAAGAAGCTTTTAATGGAGAATCCTTATGAAGGACCTGCTTTAGGGGGGCAGGAGGAGAATACAGAAAACAGGGTAAATACATATTATAGAGTGAAGTAATGAACCATCATATCCTGTAAGACTGTATAGATATAGGTAAAGGGCTTATTAGAAGTTTATGGCTTTAAAACCATAGATGTTAGTAGAGCTGACTGAGATGACTGTTACATTTTGAGTGTTTTAATGGTAAGTGTCCCACTTCTTTTAAATGTCATTGTAGCTGTTAGTAAGTATGTGTTCCTCTGTTACCAGTACACAATGCAGGATCTGTTGGAGAGGATCCAGGCCAGTGAAGAGGAGCTAAAGACCCACTTAGAGACCATCCATGCCTGTCAGATAGATGGTAAACAGTGTCATTTTTGAGTAATAACTACATGTACTATATTAATTGATAAAGTTGCTTTTGCTGAAAAGTAACAAATAGGTAGGAAATCATTGCCAAGGTTGTGCTCCTGGGAGGTACAGTGCCATGAAGATGCTTTTATAAAAACAATTTCTCTATTCTTACCTATACTTAGTAATATAAATAACAAAACGTATACTTACCAGGTGTTTAGAGAGAGCATTGTTTCTGTCTTCTAGGCTACTGGCGCATGTTGGACTTCGACTACGAGATGAAGCTGCTCGGTCATGTGACTCAGCTGGTAGATTCTGAGTCCTGGTCCTTCAATAAGGTTCCCCTTCAAACCAGTCTGGATGAGTTAGCTCCACTGGAACCCAAGTAAGTTAACAGATGTGATCCTCATGCTCATGCAACAGGAAAAACAAAATATTAACAGTTTAAACTAAAAGAGTTGATTTTTACTGGTGTTGAGGCTAAGGCAACTCTCTGGGCATCTATTATGAAGCTAGAGAAGTCTTAGCCAGGTTCCAATAATGATTATCTTCTTTACAGAGAGATGATCGAGCACTGCTTGAACTGCTATGGGAAACGCTTTACTGAAAACGGTAAAGAAAAACAGACCAAACTGAAGTTTTTAGAAGGAAATTGGTAGTAGAACCCTACATAATAATGTCACTATGAAACTACACAGTACTAACCTCTCTGTATCCTCCTTCCTCTATATAGACAACATTTTTTATGCACTGCATGAGGATAAAGTATGTCGGGGCACAGCGCTACTGCTGCTGCAAAACGCCATCAAGTTCAACCTGAAGGAGTTTCAGGAAGTCTGGCAGCAGAGCGTTCCAGAGGGCATGAGCACAAGACTGGACCAACTAAAGGTTAGCCTGTACCTCTCTTATATACTTAGTTTTGGGGCATTTTAAGCCTTTATTATATAGGACAGCTGACGATGTGAAAGGGGAGAGAGGGGGGGATGACATGCAGCAAAGGGCCACAGGTCGGAGTTGAACCTGTGCCCGCTGCAACAAGGACTGAGTCTGTGTAACCTGTGTAGCTAACCAGGCACCCCTCTTTTCTTTCTCTTCATGCTGTCTCTGGTTATAAAATAGCACAATGGGTTCATGCATAATTTATAAAAGTCAAATAGGTTGACTACAGTAGTAATATCATAGAGTGCTATGGCTTCTAGGAGTCAAAAATCCATTTAAATCACCAGACTTCTTCTTATCTTATTGCTCATTTCTTTGCATGTGATGATTTAGTTTCCATCTGCCTCTGACCTAGACTGAGAAAACATGAACAACAGTCTCAAATCATGCTCTTATAATAAAAGAGTGACTTGCTGCAGTTGTTTCTCTCTGCTCATTCTTACTGACTCCTCTTGAGAAACTGGCTGCAGTGCTGACAGCGGTGTAAATCTTCCAGAGTGTCGCCCTGGTGGACCGCAACTCCCGTCCAGAGACCATCTCCCTGCTGCGGGTGGAGGATCTCTCAGAAGACACTCTGGAGCGCTTCAACCACCTCTTCACACTCAGAGAGAAATGGACTGAAGACGACATCACGCCATACATACAGTAGGTGTCAGCCATTCAGGACATTATCGTAATACAAGCAAAAGAATAACCATAATGACAGGAACCTTACCATTTCCGGAAATAAAAGTACATGAATTTGTCTAGTTGACATTAGTGAAAAAACTAATCGCATAAGTTATACTTTTGGCTATCTGATAGATCATAATGTGTAATGCTTCCACCCTCTTCTCCTCGTTCAGGGACCTGTGTGGAGAGAAACAGACCACCGGAGCTCTACTGACCAAATATGCTCGATCTTCAATGCAAAATGGGATCAAGGTCTTCAACTCCAGAAGGCCTGTGGCTACATGAACATGTGAACTGTCCAGTTCTGAATTATTTGACAATGAATGTGGTCATGTTATGTTAATTGCCAGAGTGACTATTATTTTACAAATAATTTTCCATAAAAATTCCTTGTTAGCATTGGCAGCTATCTCACAGCAGTTTAAGTAGCTAGCTTGTAAAGTGTATGATAAAAAAAATAACCACTTAAAATTAAAGTTATAAAGTTTTTGTAACTAAAACCAAACTTCAGCTTGGTTATTTCATGTTTTGTCTGTAAAAAAAAAAAAGCTCCATGTTTGTAATAAAATAAATAAAACATACACATAAACATGAAACCTAAACGTCTATGACAACAACTAACCTTATGCCATTTGGGGCTACACTAAAAACATTCAACCAACCAGAGCAACGAAGAAGGTGACGCAGTCAAAGCGACGGAAATGTGTTCAGAGTATGGTGTGTTGTGGAAAAGTTTGATGGAGAGATTCTTGTAAGCCAACAAATGTTATGGTAATGGAGCCCAACGACTGTTGCCGTTTTTGCGAAAAGAATATGAGAATTTCGGGCGTGCTTACACATTCATCAAGCATCTTCGAAAAACAGAAGAAACCCCAAAGTATTGCCGAGAGACTACTGCATGTTGGAGTGGCGGTAGTTAAAACACCGGCCAAGTCGAACAGAATTTGTCAGCGGTGTCTCACCCTTTTAACGAGACTTGAACGTGACTTGCCGGTGTACTGGAGATGGGTGGAGGATGAAGAGAACGAGGAAGCCTCCGCAGTAGAAACGATAACAGCTCGTTCAGATAAACGAGACCGTGAGCCCACTCTGTCGAAGACACCCAGGGCCTTGAACAAGTTCCGCCATAACCCTGCAAGTCCTGGAAGAGCTAATATTCGACGCAGCATCACCGAGGTATGTTAGTTGTATTGTTACGTATGTTTTAACATCCAGTAACAGTGCAGAACAACCTGATTTTCATTACAGACACGTTGCCCACCAGTTACTCTGAGAGCAACATCAGTTATGCTCATAGACCGTAAAAAAAGAAAGGTTATGATATGGTTTTTAGATCTTCAACCAATCAGAGCAACGGAGTATGTGACGTATGTTGAGTGACGCATAGTTGTCAACAGAACTCAACTGCACGCACGCTGGAAGAAGATGAGTGTAAACCATAGACTGTATAATATATACAGTCTATAGACTGTATAATATATACAGACCAAAGACCGTTTACACCATAGACTGTATAATATATACAGTCTATGGTGTAAACGGTCTTTGGTCTTTGCCGGTGTTGTAAAAATAATTTAAGGATACACGGAGTACTTACCAACACGATCATCATTTTTGAGAGAAATAGTAAAGGTGAATGCATATACGAACAAGTTCTCCGTTTAGGATTAGAATTCGACAATAATAACAAATCTTGTCGCATTTGTCTGTCCTTTCAGAACTTAAAGGTCCCATGGCATGACAATTTCACTTTATGAGGTTTTTTAACATTAATATGAGTTCCCCCAGCCTGCCTATGGTCCCCCAGTGGCTAGAAATGGTGATAGGTGTAAACCGAGCCCTGGGTATCCTACTCTGCCTTTAAGAAAATGAAAGCTCAGATGGGCCGATCTGGACTCTCCTCCTTATGAGGTCATAAGGAACAAGGTTACCTCCCCTTTCTCTGCTTTGACCGCCCAGAGAATTTGGCCCACCCATGAGAGAGAGAGAGAGAGAGAGAGACATCATGGCTTTCAAACGAGCAAAGTGGCAGTTGGTCAAGGCCACACCCCCACCTTCCACCTTGCTCCCCCTCTCCTCCTCAATAGCATTTAAAGCTACAGACACAGAAATGGCACATCCTAAGGAAAGCTAATTCTGCACCAAGGCTGAATTTCGGGACAGAGACTTCTGATACAGTATTAGGGGACCACTAAGGTCTATATAAAAGCATCCAAAGAGCACCATGTCATGGGACCTTTAATAACACGGTTGGAACGCGACATGCCCGTGTTTAAAGAAGTGTGTTCATCTGAAGGCCGTTTTATGCTTCTGTGTGCGGCGTACCCCCGCAGACCCCTCTGCATCTTCGCTGGACCCTACGCCGTAACCTGATGCACACCTCTTGAAGAATATAACTACACGTTGCAGCGACGCACGTCTCTCGGCTGTGGCTTGGTAGCGTTGCATTTCCCCCGACTCATTTCCTGGTTCTCCTTCTCCATAAACATGAAATCAAGGAGAGGGTTAACCTTTCCTGCTAAAGATGTCTCACCGTGGTCAGAAAGAACAGGGGAGACACTTTGTTTCTCTCACTATGACTCAAGAGTCAGTACTCGCTCCGAAGCTAATCGCCAACACTCTCTCACTTATCCCTCTACCCCCCCCCCCCCCACCACACACACACCGGCTCGATGCACACACCAGCGCACACCAGGCCACTTACGTAGGCTACGGCGAAAGCTCTGCGTGGAACCTCAGCAGAACCATAAAACGGCCTTAAAATCTACGCCGTTGCTACGCACGTAGGTACGTGATCATCAGCATCAGAGACCGGGAGCCTACTCCCTCCAAGACGCCCAGGACTCTGAAGAAGTGTTGCACCGATCCGTCAACTCCAACCAGTACAAGAACGCAAAGAAGCATTACAGAGGTAAGCTTGTTGTTGATGAATTTCTACTTCTTATGATATGACTATGAGAATAACCTCAATTTGATAGATGAACGTCCCGAGCTCAAATGTTGTAGGCGGGGCTACATTTGGCTGGCATCCAGGCTAAGAATGCCCTCTTCCCAGGAAAGTTTGATTAGGAGAGGAGAACCTGGAAATGAGTAGGGGGAAATGCAACGCTACCAAGCCACGGTCGAGTATCGAAAGTCCTGCTATTCTTTTGAAGAGATCGATGCACACACAAACGCACAAATATAAACTTCAGGCCCCTTATGTAGGCCACGGGGAAAGCTCTGTGTGGAGCCTCCGCAGAAGCATACATTTCTCTTTAGCACGTCGACTGGAACAGTGTCTCGAAAAAAATGTTTCTTCAGGTGTGAGGGAAAGACTCTTTTTCTTTGGGTTGCCTAAAGAGCCAAGCACTAGGCAAAAGTGGAAAAGACCCTGTCTCCCGGGCCAACAAGAAAAGACTAACCTGTGGGTTTGTTTACGGCACTTCACACCCGACTCTTTTCAAAACCTGGGCCAATACAAAGCTGGATTAGCGGGTAAAGTGATGCTACAGGACGGCGCTGTTCCTACAATACTCGGTCGGGTTGTAGATTCAGAAGCTGAAGCTGTAAGTAACACTCTGCCAGTGGCTTACTTGTGTATCATTATCGGCTCTGTGTGTCCGGGCCTTTAGAGTGCAGATGGGGCTGCATTTTTCTGTCCGAGCCCGGCCCACGTCCAACAGAGCAGTAACCGAGCCCGACCCGAGCCCAACACAGTTAAAATCTACACATGTACGTTTGTAGGAAGGCATTCGGAAATGTCAACAGATGAGCGCATCAGCGCACATGGGGCAACAAGCACACATTAACACAGGCGCGCACCTACATAATAAGCTTTTTTAAATTTTAAATGTTCAATGCCTTATCGCGCTGATGTGACCGAGCCCTAGAGCTTAGATCGGGCCCAAAAAAATCAAGCCCGACCCTACCCGAGCCTGTGCACGTTGCGTCTGAGCCCGGCCCGACACATTAACTGGAATTATGAGCCCAAGCTCGATTTTAAACCCGACATTTTTTTAATACGTGGGCTGTTGTAACTGACATTCTCAACTACAATTCCGAGTTGTTTGAACTACAGAAATCTGTTTAGAATTATCTTAATGAATAATGCAACAAGGACGAAGCATGTAAACTGCGCTGTTTGTTTATTCAGAATGGAATGGATCCGAATGAAGAAACGTAAAAAAAACTAATTCGACCCTAGCTCCCTCAGCTGAATAGTGTGGGTAACAGATCAAGGCAGCAACATAATCAAAGCCCTGGAACTATATAAGAGACTTTCTTGTCTCGATCACCTAATTAATAGTGTCGGACGTACTGACGCACTGGCCGACAACAGTGCTGCAGAGGGGGGAGACACGATGTAGCAGTTTACCTCACACTCAAGTCAGTGCAGGACATGTAGCCTACCCAGAGCGCTGGGAGAAGCTGGAGAGGCATAGCTTTCTCCCCACCGAATAAAGCTAATAAAGTAATGATTAAAAGAACACAAATGCTTGATCAAGAGCCGAGGATAGCGGCAGAAAATATCGGGCCGGGCTCGGGCAGAGAATCTACCGAGCCCGACCCAAACCGAACATCATTTCTAAATATCTGTCCGAACCCGGCCCGGCCCATCGGGTACCACCGGGTCCCGACGGGCTCGGTTCGGGTATCCATCCTCTAGTGCCCAGCCTTTTTAAGTTGACTTTGGAATGGTAACTGTTTTTCCCATTTCTTTCAACCCATTACATAAACCCAGCAGATTTCCACCCGACAGCCCAACCTCTCAAATCTAAACAAAGCATTCAGTACTTTAGTATGTTTTAAATTATATTTGTGATAATGAAAGTGTTGCTGTTCCCTGTGTTGGTGTTTAGGGCACCGATGACAGTTCCTGTCGAATTTTGCCTCCTGTAAGACACGTAGCCTCCCAGACTGACCCCCCAAAGAAAACATTGGTCGGTCCACAGCTATCTATGCCAACTCTGCAGAATCAATTTCGAAGTAAAGGTTTGTAGTCCTACATATCATCAATTCATGTTTAATTTGCTTTAGTTTTTTGCTTTTACATACTATAGTAGTTAGTGTGTGCTCACTCATTTAGCAACTGTAGACACAACTGACAGAATTACTAATTTCTTTGTCTGTGCATTGAAGCTATCCAGGTGAAGATACCCAGCAGAGATTGCGGTGTGGGCACTGTCACCTTCCCCTTGGACAGTCCACTACTGCTCCTACAACCAACATTAGTAAAGAGACCATCCAAGAGACCTCGACTCAGCCTTACAGACGAGGAGGAAGGCCCTTCAGAACCCAGCTCGTCTGTGGCCGTTCATGAACCAGAGGACTCAACATGACTCTGTGGACTCAGTCAGTGTCGTGGGTTAACGGTCTCTTTTCACCTTCTCATGGAGAGGAGTTGGTGGATGACAGATTAGTGAATGGGACAATAAAGACTGCTGAGAACTTGAGCAAGGCACCAAGCCCTCAGCTGCTCCGTTGGAACGGTTTAATAACCGATAACTGAACTTCTTTAGGCAACTGATTCTCATGTTCGGTCACTGCTGTAAAAAAGGGGATGTGTTTGGTCTGCCTGGCTGAATGTTGACATGTTTTTGTGTTCATTTTGTTTTCAATTACTCTTCTACACATTATACCACAATGTCTTCCTTAGTACAATGTGATTTCACTTCTACTAAAACTAGACAGAAGTGGAGAAAAAGTTTGGACCACATAGACTGCCAAAACCACAAAAATGACAGAAAGTAGATGCAATGGGAAAAATACATTTTAATGTAGCTTTTGTGTAAACCTACTAGTAATATGTGCCAGGATGACTGTAGAGCAGGCCAGCATTAAAAACTAATTTCATTGTCAACCGGTAAACTGTCAGCAGCCTTTGTAAAGCTGGATCCTGTTTTATGGGTTTAATTATTCAACTGGCTACGTACAGAGGTGATAATAAGATAACATTACAAGCAAGTAGAGTAATTCCCTTCACTAAAAACATAAAATGGCCATCAATTTTCTGAACATCTCACAGTTTCAATTCAAATTTATAAGAAATAGACATATGACTTCCACTAGGTAGAGTGGAGTTTAGGACTAAAATAAAAAGTCCTAATGCAAAAAGTGTGGTTGGCAAGAATATTGGGGATGATAATGAAACAGGAAGGCATCTCGTGGGCCCGGGGAAGAGTTTGTTTAGCAGTATCGCCATGTTGAGAATGATGATGAAAAAGATGCTGTTTTTATAAGTGCAAAAGCAAATAAATTAAAGATTAAAGCAGACTCTCAAAAAGTGTATGGGACAAATTGGGAGCTTTTAAAAGTTGGGGAAGTTTCTCAGGAAGTTTGGTGGTGATTTGGCCAAGAACAGACGAGCAGTTGAAGACGAGGTTACTGAGCAGCTAGCATTTCTTTCTCAACAAGAGTCTATCTAATGAGGAAAGATGTGAATATAAGAAATTACTGAATAAATTAGATGACATTTATAAATCAAAAGCTAAGGGAGCCTACATAAGGTAAAGAAAACGATTGATGGAAGAGGGTGAACAAAATTCAGCCTACTTCTTTAGACTTGAAAAGAGTAAAAATGTACTGGCTACTAGGGGTGCAGGATATATCGACTCAATATCGTTATCGCGATATATTGAAAATGTCGCAGTAAGTATGCAATATTGTGTTTATTTTGTGGAGCACTGTGTCCTGTCCGTTGGCTGTGTGGCTTAGTTGTTTGATTTAGAGCTCGCTTGAAACGCTATAATGATCATGTTTCATTGGCCAGTTACCGTGCCACTTGCACATGTTAGTGCACGTCAGAGCACGGGTCCACTACGTGACAAACCCTATGGAGCGTACCATGTGACGTGTGTGCATATTTCAACAGAGTGACAGTGTAAGTGAAGAAATAGATAGAGACAACAAAACGGAAGGAATCAGAGAAGAGAAAGAAAAGTTGTGTCCGGTTCTCTTTATATATTTTATACTGTCCAACCAGTAAAACATGGTCCTGTTCTCTTTATATATTTTATACTGTCCAACCAGTAAAACATGTCCTGTTCTCTTTATATATTTTATACTGTCCAACCAGTAAAACATGGTCCTGTTCTCTTTATGTTTTATACTGTCCAACCAGTAAAACATGTCCTTTCTCTTTATATATTTTATACTGTCCAACCAGTAAAACATGTCCTGTTCTCTTTATATATTTTATACTGTCCAACCAGTAAAACATGGTCCTTATTTATTTATTCATGTTGGACCAGTTGAAATAAACCTTATGTTGTAAGAAAACTTGTTTAATTTGTCATGAATCTCTTTTGATGCGTTTTCCCGTAACTGTTGTAATTTTACACGTTTAAAAATATCGAAATTAATATAGATATTGCAATATTCATAATCGATATCGCAATATCACATTTTGTCAATATCGTGCAACCCTACTGGCTACTGTAGATCAAATTAAAGTGGAGGGAAAAATTATTTAAGATCCAAGAAAGTTAGAAGTCCATTGCTATAATTTCTGTAACAATCTATACACATCTAATTACTGCGAGGTAACAACTAAATCATTTATGGACTATCGGCCATTGTAGAATTATATCCCCAGAAGACAGAGACTACTGTGATGATAGCATATCCCAAGAGGAGGTGTTGAAGGCGATTAAAAATCTCAAAAACAAGAGCCCAGGCTGTGATGGTATAACTGCTGAATTGTACAAAATGTTTGATGAATTACTAACTCCCTTTGTGGTTTTCTCAGAGAGCTTAGAGAAAGAAGCTCTCCCAACAACTATGACACAGGGTGTCATCACATGATTCCAATTGATGGAAACTGTCTATAGAATTGGCGCCCTATCACTCTCTTAAATAACGATTACAAAATGTTTGCACTAGTTTTCGCTAATAGACTTGAAGAAGTGTTAGACTCTAGATTAATCACAATCTGGGTTCATGAGGAAACAACATATTGCAAATAATATTAGATTAGTGCTGGATTTATTGGATTATAATGAGTTTATCACTGGACAACAGCTTCATTCTGTTCCTTGATTTTTATAAGGCATTTGACTCTCTTTAACATGGTTTTATCCTGCAAGCGCTTAAAACATTTTGATTTGGAGATGACTTTTGCAGAACTGTCAGGACCCTGTATGAAAATGGTAGTAGTGCAGTAAAATTTGGTACGTCCCCTAGATTCAGAGTCTCACGTGGAGTCAAACAAGGGTACCCAATTTTTGATTGCCTCTCAACTCTTAGCTCTACATGTCTCTAACAGTGCCTTGGAAGTTCAACTGGCTGATGACACAACCATCTTCCTGAGAAATGCCTCCCAGATTCCCCCTGCGATAGAGTTGATCAGAGGATTTTCACAAGCTTCAGGTTTCAAATTAAACTTAAGAAAATGTGAACTAATGGCAGTTAAAGAATGTGATGTTTCAACTATATGTGATATCCCTGTGAAGGATCAGGTTACATACCTGGGAACAATAATAACTAAAGACCACAATATAAGAAGTCCATTAAATTGTAGCCCAATCGTTGAAAAAACAAAGAAGAAGTTAAACTCTTGGCTACAAAGAGACTTATCCTTGAGAGGAAGAGTGTAACTGACAAAAGCAGAGGGGATTCCCAGACTTGCTTATTTGGATGTTGATTGTGGGGTATCGAAAATAACTGACAATATGTTGTTTAATTTTGTGTGGAAAAACAAAACTTATTTTATCAAAAAGTCTGTAATAATAACATAAATCAGTGTGGGGGCTTACATTTTTTGGACTTCACAACTTTAAGCAACACCTTCAAAATCAACTGGCTCAGACAATTCATTAATAATCCAACATCACTATGGAATTTTACTATTTTTTCTAAAATCGGAGGCCTGAATGTTCTGTTATTATGCAATTATAATATTAGCTAAATCCCAATCAAACTGTCCCATTTTCATAAACACATGCTTTTGGCTTGGTCTCTCTTATTTAAACATAACTTCTCACCTCATCAATATTACATTTGGCATAATAAGGACATTCTCTTCAAAAACAAATCTTTATTTTTTGAAAACTGGTACAGGAATAATATTTTACTTGTTGGCCAACTCTATGACACAAATGGCAGACTGTACAGTTATTCAGATTTTTGCTGGGAGGCATTCATTTCCCATGGCCACTGAGTTGACTCACAATATGGATTTATCTGATACTGCTGTGGGGAAAAATAAAACAATTAGGACTCTATACCAAAAAGATATTGTTACTATTCCTTATATAATCCCACATTGGAACAGTTTAATAGAGAATGTCCTTTGGAAAACGTTTGGTCTTTGCCTTTCAAATATATGCTTACTAATAAAGTGAGAGAAGTAAACCAGATATGGAATCTGAATGCTCTTTCTGTAAAAGTTCAGATGAAGATATTTCCCATTTATTTTGGAAATGTTCCTACACAGAAAGATTCTGGTCAGACGTCCTTGAATTTATCCAAAACTATTTTGTTACGGATTTCTCTTTTTGTTTTAAGGATGTTTTCTTTGGTGTGGTCGAGCTTAAAGACGGACAAGGAAGGAACATATTTCATTATTAATCTTTTATTTATACTCGCCAAATATCACATCCATAAATGTAAGTTCAGGGGCTAAATGAGTGAAGTCAGTGAATATTTGGACTCCCTAAGATATTCAAAGAACTGTAAAGCTCTGAAGACTGTGCAGATATATTCAACACTTGTGACATCACGTGACTGAATGATATTGGAACTCCTCTAACTGTTAGTGCAGACTCCCTGGTATATGATTTGTTTATGTATTTATTTTGTAGTTGTGTGTATGTGTACTTGTATGTTGTTTGTAACTGCAAATGCTTTCAATAAATTAATTGAAGGAGAAAAAAAATTTGGACGATAGAGAGGCGAAGTCCCTCCCCTTCCGGTTGAAGTGAACGGGGAAAGGCAAATCATTTTTTGATCCCGTTTGAATTGAGCCATGGATTACATATATGATGTTCGTAAATTCAAAAGATAATTTTCAACCGAAGAAAGTCTCAGTTAGCCGTAGGTCTGTCATATGACCACTTAATTTTGTGTGAAACCGCTAAGTGAACTACAGCTCTCGTCTCACACAATTTACGTCACCTGGCTTGATGCTCAATTTGCCCGCTAGCTAGCTAGCTTAGCTCTGTTCCACAACACATGTAACGTTATCTTAACTGATGTGTTTTATCCAGTGAAGTGTTTTTAGCGGATAACCAAAAGAACAAGCAAGATCCGCTGCTCATTTGAGTAACGTTACATCCTATTACGATACACACAGACATCGTAGCTTCAGCGATACGTCATCCATGCGACATAGAAGTGTGTAGTCTTTCTAATTACGTATTTTCAGTCTTTATACTTAAACAGTTTAACAATAAACTGAGACTTTCTTCGGTTGAAGAAGTATCGAGACATAAATGTAGCCTAATGGAAATGGAGCCACAAGACGACTTTTGCCGTTTTTGCAAGCAGAATATGAGAATGGTTGGTTTGCACAAATACTCAGTCAACATTTTCGATAGATTTGGGAAACCAAGTATATCCGAAAGACTTTTTCATGTTGGCGTGATGGTAGTAAACAGACCAGTGTCGAATAGGATTTGTCGGCGGTGTGTCACCTTTTTAACAAGACTGGAACGAGATTTGCCTGTGTATAGGAGGTGGATAGAGGATGAGAAACACGACGAAGCCTCAAGTCGTTCTGATAAAAGAGACCGCGAGCCCACTCCATCCAAAACATCAAAAGCTCTGATAAAGTTGTGCCACAACCCTGCAAGTCCTGGTAGAGCTAATGTACGAAAGAATATTACGGAGGTAAGTTTGTTGTACTACCATGTATTTTAACGTCCTGTAGGCTAACTGTAGCTATAGAGCATGCTGGTCTCTTATTAGCTTCTTCGTGGCAGTCGGTTTGGTATTAACATACTCGTGGTCATGTTTTGTTATGATGGTGTGATTCATGCTCTCCATCACGTGTTTCAGAAGTAGAGATGGTTGGTCTGGATAGCCTAGTTAGATCCATAGACAGTGAAAGAAACTGACACAGCTACGCCATAGACTTCGACGGAGACCAGTGAAGTTAAAGCCCTTTTCCGGTGATAGCTGAGCGTACTGCGCAGCCTCAAACTGAGCTAGACAACGTAGATGTGACGTGGGCAACCTATTGAAATGTTGTCTCTCTTTTTATATATATATATACACATACATACATACAGACAGACAAATACACCACAAAATACATAGAACAGATGACATACAACATTACATCCGATCAGTGCTTGAATTACGTGGGAGCCAGAGGGAGCAGAGCTCCCATAGAGTGAGAGCTGGCTCCCATGAAAGCAACAAAGTCAAAAACAATTCCAGAAAAGACACAACACATTTTCATCAGTGCTATTACTGTTTTTCTGTCCAGTCGGTGAAAATCAACTGCGCTGCCTGCGTCTCAGAACTGCGGCCGCCTTGATCTCGTTAGGTTATCGTTGCCCACGCGTGCATGACGTCATAGCAAGTCGGGATCAAGTCGGACACAAATCTAACCAGCATGCATTGGGTGGCGATCGCCGGTGATCGATTCTGCGCAGACCTGGCTCATTCCCAACGAGCTTAATTAGAAGCACTTTTCCGGTGATGGCTGAGCATACTGCGCAGCCTCAAACTGAGCTTGACAACGTAGATGTGACGTGAGCAACCTGTCTGAAATTTGTAAGTCTTCTGGTAGCTGTGCCAAGAGAAATCTCAATCATTCCGAATCTTGCTACATGGACCTTCTTCACAGCAGACATTTTTTGACTTGTCATAGTAGGAAAAGCACAGCTGAAATTGATAACCTTAACGATGGCTCAATTCCATCAAGTGTCCAAGTAAGCTATTTCAGTGAGTCAGCATGCACAATACCAGGGCCTCTCCTAAGTGGAATGCAGCCATCATTAATGGTTTTGAATATACCTGTGTTTTTCCTACTATGACATGGCAATATGTCTGCCGTGAAAAAGGTCTATACGGTAATTTCTCTACTGTGCGACAGAAAGTTGCATGGTTATGACACAATCGTTAGCCTATTTTTATCGTAAATTACTGTATAGTACAGGAAAAGCTTGCAGGCAGTTTCAACTTACATTAGCTGTTTAAGTTTAATTACTAATGTTAAGCATTTTAGTTAGCAATAATTAGCCTCTGCCTATGTTATTTCCTAACATATACGCTCTCCGTCTCTGCAAGATTGGTAATGATTGAGATTTCTTTTGGCACAGCTACCACTTACTTTGCTACCTTCTTCGTTGCTCTGCCTGGTTGTAGCGCTATCCTATTGCGTGCAGAGGGAATTTGAAAGACAACCGTTTATCCCGCCCCAGTTCCCCATGAGTTCCCGGACCCAACATCTTGATGTGGGTCTGGCTTGTCAGGCTAACCACTTACAACTTTCAGACAGGTTGCTCACGTCACATCTACATCGTCAAGCTAAGTTGGAGGCTGCGCAGTAACCATGGATCAGAGCCATAGAGATACTCTGCCATGGATGTAGGTTAACCACCACTGTTGATTAATGGGTGCATAAAGCACTCAACATATGTATATCATTGTTAAAAATGTCTCCAAATAGTGTTAAAGGCCAGTTTTTGGTATTATTGGGTTTTTTAACGCAATTGGGTGATGACGTCACTTTGGGGAGACGTGCTTCAGCCTAGTACTAGAACTATGGTGACTGGCTGGGACGAGGAAGAGGTGTTTTTACTGTCAGTGAATAGCACCGAGTGAAAGTCAAGCTTTTCTTTATATCTAGTGATGATGATCATGTCGTTAGTTCAGATAAGTACTGGTAATCTAGCTAGCTAGATCTAGAAATAGAAGGCATCATGCTAGCTATGAGCTAACTTGCCAGTCAGTCCCACCTGTGAAATCCCCCAACGTTGTAAACACATTTTTAAATTAGCTAGATATCTCACGTTTTGATGGTAGCCTACTAGCTCCAGTAACAACATATTTGCCTAGTGTTTATTTATTACTTGGATGGGGTTGGGATGTTCGGCTTTTCACAAGTTTAGACAGCTAGCTAACGCTACGCCGACGTTTTGCTAACGTTAGCGCAACAGCGTTAGCCTAGACTGCTAGGTAAATATTACGACTGCCTTCAGAGTTTCCTATATCTGCGTCCACGTTGTCAACATAAGACATGTGGCTTTAGTGCTCCTTTTGTGTCATAATTTTATTGAATGAAATGTTAAGCTTCGCTCCTACGAGATGGGTGGATTTTTGTTACGTTACACACAAAGTTAACTGGCTATAGTTAGCCTGTGCGTATGCTAGCGGAATTAGCTAATGTTGCGTAGCCAGCCAGCAGCTTCGGCAGTAGTTTTGGCGAGCTAACCACGACAGCTAACACATCCACAAGCGTCTCTATTTCAAACATCACTGCAGGTTGACTGCTTTTAGCAGCAGAGGTTGATTGTGGGGCGACAATACTGTTGTGGTTAGTTCACCGAAACTACTGCCGATTGCCGAAGTTGCTGGCTGGTTACGCAACGTTAGCTAATTCCGCTAGCATACATACAGGCTAACTATAGCCAGTTGGCTTTGTATGTAACAAAAACCCACCCATCTCGTAGGAGCGAAGCTTAACATTTCATTCAATAAAATTATGGTACAAAAGGAGCACTAACGCAACATGTCTTATGTTGACAACGTGGATGCATATATAGCTAGCTAGGAAACTCAGAAGGCAGTCGTAATATTTACCTAGCTAGCAGTCTAGGCTAACGCTGTTGCGCTAACGTTAGGAAACGTCGGCGTAGCTAGCTGTCTAAACTTGTGAAAAGCCGGACAGCATCCCCGTCCAAGCTGCGTTTCACTTTCCCTCCAATATTATTATACACATAATAAAGACACATGGACTCGGTCAAGACCAAAAGCCATATTTTGCAACACCAGTGGCACAGACCGAGACCATAAACAGTGAACAGAGACGGGGCTTTTGTCTGTCGTCTCCCCAACGTGACGTAATGCAATGCATTGTGGGGGAAAAGAGAATCATTGCAAACCGCTGTAAAATAGTGCTACTTTTTCGTATTTTATTCCGTTTTGTGATATCCATTGTATTTGATGTTGTTGGGTAACAGTTTAAATGTTTATTACCAACAAGCAAATTTCACAAATTCATTAGAAAATAAACCCTGCAACGTGAGCTTTAAGAGAACGGCAGTAACGCTCAGTCATAACCGGAAAAGTGCTTCACTGCTCTCCGTTGCTAGTCTTCGGCGTCGCTTTGTCCAGTTCTTTAACTGTCTATGGTTAATGCTCGCCTAGCTACCAGTGTGTGGCACGCCCTCAAAACCAGTGGAGGGAGTTTAGCTAGTTGTATCCATGTCTAGGAGACGCTGTATTCGTCAGTGCAAGGGGAAATCTCCTCTGTTTCATCTTCCAAAAGATGATGAATTAAAGAGTCAGTGGTTACAATTTATTTTTAACACTACTCCCCAGGACTACAACCCCAACCTTATGTTGTGTTCTGTTCATTTTACGGATGACTGCTTCCTGAACCGGCCACAGTTCAATTTAGGATTTTCGAAACGATTACTTCTTAAAGACGGTGCAGTTCCGACTCTGTCTGGCCAACCTGGAGATTCAGAACCACAACCTGTAAGTGTGCTTTAGTTGTGGATTATATTCAAAATAAAACAAGGCAATGCAACTTTATACCAGTGTTCAAGTGTGGATATGGAGGATGTAGCTAACCTACAGCTAAAGCTAACCCAGCTAAAGCTGTCATGTTATACAGCCGTGTGAAGCTGAACTTATTTAGCTAACTTTCAAATGGTTTTGCTGTTCTTCTTTTTTTTCTTTTCTTTTTTTTTTTTTTTAACCAGAAAGTGTTTTGAAATCTGGTGATGGGTTGTGTATTTCAAGATGTGGAACAATGTTGTGGATGTGGATTTATGAGTGACTTATACCAGCGGATGTTAAGGTCGCAGTCAAATGTAACGTTAGGCTCGTTAGCTACAAAGTTAGCAGAGGTTACACTTTCTAGCTAACCATTTGCGTGCACATGGTTTTGCTCAAAATATTTTGCCCACAAGTACGTTAGACAATGACCATTGCTTTTCGATCACATTATGTTTAACAGTCTACAAGTGTGTATGTGGATGTATGTTCAGAACGTTAACGCTACTTTACAGGTTGATTGGTAAGGGCACCAAACCACTGTAGGTGTCAGTTAATTTGGTAGCGTTAGCTAGCTAACGTTGTTGTAAACGACACTGTTACGTGGAGACAGTTCTCGACAACCAACAGTGTGGTCCCTAGTTACACAACCGGGGCTTTGTCTTGCAAAAGGATATCATGTGCACGTGTGTACATTTGTTTACATGCTACATGTCTCCTGATTTCACAGGGGATAGGAGCGGAGGAAGGATCAATCCTGATTATGCAAGACTCAAGTGTGAAATCAGAGCCTGATGATATTGTGATATCCGACACTGCATTATTGACCCCACCAGCGACTACGGTATTTTCATGCTCAGTATGTGTCACTGTCAACCTATTTGTGTAGAAATACTGCATGCAATACTGTGCAACATGTGCCGATTGATAGGCTGGATTGTTTAGCTCCCAGCAGCTAACATTACTGCTATTCTCTCCAGCGCTGTGGACGCATGTCCGGCTATACGAGAGTTGCATATTACGTGAGAGCCCACAATACACTTTTTGTCCGCATCTTCTTTCAAAGTCATTATGTGATGCCGAGTTAAAAACACGACTGCTGTGTTAAAGGACTGGGGCTAACTATTAACTGTGCAGGCATTTCATCACAGGGAGGAAAAAAAAAAAAAAAAAAGTATCAAAAGTCAAGCGGACACAGTCTGCTGGCTTATATTTTTAAGGAGAAATAGTGAGCGTTCATGTATTACCAAAGGATCTGAAAAATCCAAGAGGAATGGTGCAGCTTACTTGTAGTATTTTGTGTGTCCTAACCACAGGAATACGTCAAAGCAGAATGTGCTTCAGAATTAGGGCTCAATGAGGGAGGATCAATCCCGACTGTGCAAGACCCAAGTGTGAAACCCAAACCTGTAAGTAAGAATACTATAGTAGATATTTCCAAGGTACTGTTCACACTGCACTGTTGATCCCTCCAGGGACTGGCATTTCTATTGAGTCAAAACCTCCTACACCTGCCTGCTGCTGTAAATACTAGTGCACCAAATCTGCCATTAAAAATACTCACAAATAAATACTGTTAAGCCTGTTGTTTGAAATATTTGTGTTAATGAAAAAGTGGTGCTGTTCCCTGTGTTGGTGTTTAGGGCACCGCTGACTGTTCCTGTCGAATTTCACCTCCTGTAAGACACGTAGCCTCCCAGACTGACCCCCCAAAGATAAAATCAGTCGGCACACAGTTATCTATACAAACTCTGCAGAATCCCTTTCGAAGTAAAGGTTTGTAGTCTTACATATCTACGTACATATATTTTAGTTTTTTGCTTTTACTTACTATAATAGTGTGCGCTGATTCAGCAACTGTAGACACAACTGACAGAATTACTAATTTCTTTGTCTGTGCATTGAAGCTATCCAGGTGAAGATACCCAGCAGAGATTGCGGTGTGTGCACCGACACCTTCCCCTTGGACAGTCCACTACTGCTCCTACAGCCAACATTAGTAAAGAGACCATCCAAGAGACCTCGACTCAGCCTTACAGACGAGGAGGAAGGCCCTTCAGAACCCAGCTCGTCTGTGGCCGTTCATGAACCAGAGGACTCAACATGACTCTGTGGACTCAGTCAGTGTCGTGGGTTAACTGTCTCTTTTCACCTCCTCATGGAGAGGAGTTGGTGGATGACAGATTAGTGAATGGGACAATAAAGACTGCTGAGAACTTGAGCAAGGCACCAAGCCCTCAGCTGCTCCGTTAGAACTACTAACTTTAGGCAACTGATTCTCCTGTTTGGTCACTGCTTTAACCCTCTGAGGTCTAAGGGCATTTTCACATATCTTCTTAAATTTATTTTTTTAGTGTCTTTACATTAAACTTATCCCCATGCGTTTCATATCAAAATGTTCAGAATGAACTCCGCTGTCCGTATAGTGATGCCCACATTTTTTCTAGAGCAATGTGTAAAGAGAAAATTTGGCCCTGAAGCTAAGACTTTGATGTTGGCTTTTTGAAAGTCCTCAATTCTCTTTTGAATTAAAAAAAAAAAATTCTTAAAGAAAAGTTGGTTCATATAAAGTATGTAAAGCTGGACCCTTTGTATGGGTTTCATTACTCAACTAGCTATGTAAAGAGGTGACTTTCTTTGTGTGTGAATTTGAAAATCTTGGAATGGCTTAATGGAAAAAATACATAGTCACTTTTCTCAGTAAGTCTCCTATTGTCCTTAAAACCCAAGAGACAAATTAGTGGACACATTTCTTACTTACCAGGTGCAGCGCTAGACTTTGTCCACATGGTGGTGCACTATACTGATAAATTAAGTATAAACTCCACACAAGGACTGGATAATACAGCATGTGCTGGCTGACATCCAGCTGCTTTTTTTGTTGTGTACTGCATTTAAATGACAATCACTTGTAATGCAGAGAACAAGACATGATTCAGAGTCACAGAAATTATTTGTTTTTGTTTGTACTGACCTGATTAACATCCTCAGGAGGTTGAAAACCTTCAGGTTTCTGCAGACTGGATCACATATACTGTAGAGCTGGAACAATAAATCAGAAAAATAAACCGCATATATATTGACAAAAAAACAAAACGTTCTAGCTTCTCAAACGTGAATACTTTTGTTTTCTTTGTCAGTGAATGGACTTGTTGGATAAAACAAGAAAATATGTAACCAGGGTGGGCTCTGGCCATTTCCTATTATTTGACAACATTCTGTAGACTGAACGAATGAGCCACAAAGAGCACAATTCACCATCACATACTTTCTTCACTCTTCTGTGCCATTTTCACTATGAGAGCTCTTAAGCAATGAGATGAATAGGTGTACGTTCATTTTATATACTTCAGCTATATGTACAAACCAAGGGACATGAAACGCTACATTACCACTTTTTCGGTGGGACTTAAGACTCTGAACTTTGAATTGAATATAATTCAGTTTTTTTTTTTTTTCAACCAGTCATTTCTGTCAGATGTCTGTCTCGTGGTTTTCTACGGATCATGTGCATGGTGCTCATACATGACTCACTGTGTGTTAAACATCCACAGACTCTTTACTAACATAACTGTGAATCTGTATTAACTGGCACATGGGGATAGACGTTGGCTACACAGCTTTGTGTCAACACAGACACACACACATACTCAGACACATCGGTGTTTCCAAAATGACTTTATATGCATTGGCTGGCTGACTCACCCTGACATCACCACTCAGGAGTGCTGACTCTGTTCATTGGGCAGAGAGGTCCCAGCTGTGTGTGTGTGTGTGTGCTGCGTTGGGATGTAAAAAAAAATGATGAATTCTTTCTACTTCCTCTCCTCTGTATGATGTCACCTCCTGCTTCAACATTCCTTTTTCTCCTTTCCATGGACTGGATGTGTAAGTCTCATCTGTCATCATATTGAAACTACATTATCAACAAAATTAAAAAGTACAAAAGGTGGAAGAGCAGATCGGGGTGAAGGGGTAAAGCAATGATTAATACTTTATTGATCATATTGCAACACTGCAATGTAAAATCTCACAGAACACTAAATGTGGCATTAGGAAGAATGTTTCCTAATATTTCAAATTTCTAAAAAACACAAACCTGCTTCTTTTAAAGATAAGGTTGTTCTTCTCTTCAACACTGGAAACATGAGATTTGAACAGCTCCTTAATTTCTCAACACTTATTTATGAGCCCACTGTAGCTGCTTATTTGATTTTTCAGCACATTATATAGCGAGGCATAAAGACAATACCTGAGAAAGTCTTGGTCTTGTCAATTGACTGTAAAAACAACGGACGACTCACATTCAATTTGTAAAGACTTTATAATTCAATCCATTCAGTCGCAAGTTTTTTCTTAATAAAATCTTTTAAAAAAAGTTGGATTTGATCGTGTTTTGGAATCAACCAGTCCAGCTGTTCATAGTCACCATACGGTCTTCCTGTTCACTGGGGGGAGGGGGGGGGGGGGGCCTCAGCATACTGTGTGCAAACTGGCTACCTGGGCAGCATATCCTGTAGGTCTGCTACGACATAGGCCACCACGGCCCACAATGCTGAGCAGAGATTCATGGCTTGAGGGTCCTGAACAGTCATGGTATCACCTTCACTGTGGTGGAACCAAAAGTATCGATTGTCTGCTACGTGGAGGCTAGCACCTGGATGAGAGATGGAGGGGAAAACAATTGATAAAATAGTAACTGCTCCACTAAACGCTACATGTTGTAGAGTCAACTGTTCAAACAATCCTGCACTCAAAATCATTACATTATACACAACATTAAAGAAACACCATTTGTGCAACTGATGTAATCCTCCACCATTTTTCTGTGGAAGGGTTATGTGGGTCTGACTAATATAAGGAGTGGTTAAATTCCTTTTACCAATAACTCATCGTAGGGGTTGGGGTTTTCCGGTCCTAGCACGTGGAAAACAACCAAAAGCAACTAAATACTCCGAAATCGGTAAAGAGAGAAGGAAGAAGTTTGATACAATTTCACTTCTCTTTGTGGTGATGTTTCTATTTCAATCTGCTTAACTTGTTCTTTAGACTGTCTAGCCTGCTTAGGTTTGCTGATGTATTAGGAATTAATCATTATTTTAATAACAATGTGTTGGCATAGACAACCTTTTTTTTCTTGAAGTTCTGATATGTACTTGTTTAAATGACATACTAGGAGACGTATTATGAGTTTTACCATGGCAGGTGATCATTTCTGTCTAAGTCCATTCTTACCCTTTATCCTGGTCCAGGTGCCAGCTCTTTGCTTTAGGTTTTTTTAAGCTGATTGATGCAAAGGATACCAGTTTCACATCCATAACCTCTTGCACTATTTTGGAATCCATTGTTAACCATTCATCTGTCTGCCCCCCACCTGACTACCACCATCTTTTGTGAGGCCCTTTCCTTATCCTACCTCCTCACCTTAAAACACACACACACACACACACACACACACACACACACACACACACACACACACACACACACACACACACACACACACACACACACACACACACACACACACACACACACACACACACACACACACACACACACACACTGAATATGGTGCATGCATATGTATTTACACCCTTTGCTATGAAGGCCCTAAATAAGACGTGCTCAGTTTAGCTTCAGAAGTTACAAAAATAGTTCAATAGTCCACCTGCGTGTAATCTAAGTGTCACATTATCCGTCACGTGATATCAGTAGTATCTTCTGAAAGGTCCTAGGCCCTTCTTAATAGTCTATGGCCTTAATACATCCATGGAAAGGCCCGATTTGTATTTGCAAAAACTCTCGCGAGACCTGCAGCGCCCCATCAACATCAACCATCTCGCGACTTTTGCGAATCTTGGGGGTACCATTTGAGCCAACCGGGCGCGGAGAAGAAGAAGAAGTTTGTTTAGCTAGCAATGTTGAGAAAAAGACGCTGTTTTTATAATTGCGGAAGCAAATACCATTTGTATGGATTACCGAAGGAAGACTCAGTGAAGAATCAGTGGTTCAAATTCATGTTTACCACGGTTCCTCAGACGTATAAAGGCCCCTACCTTTATTTGTGTTACCTTCATTTTGAAAAGCATTGCTTCCTAAACTGGGCACAGGTCAAGGCTGGATTTTCGCAAAAGTTAATGCTGATAGAAGGGTCGGTTCCCACTTTGTTAAGCCATTCCGGAGATTCAGGATCACGACCTGCGGGATGTGCGTCAGAATTAAAGCTCAAGAAGGAGCAGGACGGATCGATCCCGAGTGTGACATCAGAGCCTGACGACATTGTGGTATCTTCCGCGGCAGTGTTGACTCCACCAGCGACTACGGTATTTTCATGCTCAGCGTGTCTCAGTCAACCTTATCTGTGTAGAAACACTGCATGCAATATTGTCTGCAACATGTGCCGGTTGTTTAGCAGCTACGTTACTATGCGAGATTTGCATATTACGTGAGAACCCACGAACTGTTTGTCCTTCAGTCATTATGTGATGAAGAGTTAAAAACACGAGCGCGGTGTTAAAGGACGGGGGCTAACTGTTAACTGTGCAAGCATTCCTCCAGGAGTAACCTTAGTGTTCTGCTGGCTCGCTGTTGGGAGAAGTTAACCTTCAGGGATTTCTGCTAGAAATCTGATTAACTGTAACTAGCTAGCTGGTTAGGTTAATGAAAACATCATGGTTTGGGTTCAATAGATGGAAGCCCTTAAGGCTCAAACTTGTCCCACGTGCTGCTGCTCGCTTACATAGCTTTTCTTTTTCTACTCTTCAGCCTACTTGTTCCTCTTCTTTTAAGTGAATTACTTCCCTCCACAGGGGGAAAAAAAAAAAGCGAGATCAGTCTGCTGGTTTATATTTGGCTCTCATGTGAGCTCCATGGCTACCCAGAAACTATTAAAAACAGAGTAGTTCTTTGATTATGATGAGCAGTGGGTATTTTGGGGGTTTATTTTGAGTTGACCACCTCTCTGCAGGGTTTCATACGTCACATAACTAAGGAAGTAATCCCATCATCTTCTGGGGTGCTAGCAGGGTGCTAGGGTGAAGCCATGGGTATCCATGGGTATACAATAAGAATTGGGGCATGGGAGGAAATAAGCCAGGCGTATATTGGTATTTTTCAAGCTTAGTTTCACTATTTTCAAAACGATGACAGTCGTGTTTTCGGTTGCAAAATTGCAAAAGGAGAAATAGTGAGCGTTTATTTATTACCAAAAAGGATCTGAAAAATCCCAAAGAACTGGTGCAGTTTATTTGTAGTATTTTGTGTGTCCTAACCACAGGAATACGTCAAAACAGAATGTGCTTCAGAATTAGGGCTCAATGAGGGAGGATCAATCCCGACTGTGCAAGACCCAAGTGTGAAACCCAAACCTGTAAGTAAGAATACTATAGTAGATATTTCCAAGGTACTGTTCACACTGCACTGTTGATCCCTCCAGGGACTGGCATTTCTATTGAGTCAAAACCTCCTACACCTGCCTGCTGCTGTAAATACTAGTGCACCAAATCTGCCATTAAAAATACTCACAAATAAATACTGTTAAGCCTGTTGTTTGAAATATTTGTGATAATGAAAGTGTTGCTGTTCCCTGTGTTGGTGTTTAGGGCACCGCTGACTGTTCCTGTCGAATTTCACCTCCTGTAAGACACGTAGCCTCCCAGACTGACCCCCCAAAGATAAAATCAGTCAGCACACAGCTATCTATACAAACTCTGCAGAATCCCTTTCGAAGTAAAGGTTTGTAGTCCTACATATGATCAATTCATATTTTGCTTTTACTTACTAAAATAGTGTGTGCTCATTCATTTAGCTATTGTAGACACAACTGACAGAATTACTAATTTCTTTGTCTGTGCATTGAAGCTATCCAGGTGAAGATACCCAGCAGAGATTGCGGTGTGTGCACCGACACCTTCCCCTTGGACAGTCCACTACTGCTCCTACAGCCAACATTAGTAAAGAGACCATCCAAGAGACCTCGACTCAGCCTTACAGACGAGGAGGAAGGCCCTTCAGAACCCAGCTCGTCTGTGGCCGTTCATGAACCAGAGGACTCAACATGACTCTGTGGACTCAGTCAGTGTCGTGGGTTAACGGCCTCTTTTCACCTTCTCATGGAGAGGAGTTGGTGGATGACAGATTAGTGAATGGGACAATAAAGATTGCTGAGAACTTGCGCAAGGCACCAAGCCCTCAGCTGCTCTTAACTTGAGGCAACTGGTTCTCCTGTTCGGTCACTGCTTTAAAAAGGGGGATGTGTTTGTAGTCTGTCTGGCTGAAGGTTCACATGTTTTTGTATTCCATTAGTTTTCAGTTCCTCTTTTACACGTTATATCATGATGTCTTTCAGAGTACAATGTGATTTCACTTCTATTAAAACTAGACAGAGGTGGAGAAGAAGTTTGGACCACATAGACTCCCAAAACCACGAAAATAGATGTACTGTAAATGAAGTTGGTTCATTACAAGTATGTAAAGCTGGACCCTTTGTATGCGTTTTATTATTCAATTGGCATGTAAAGAGGTGACTTTGTATTTTTCTATAGGAAAAATAGATAAACAAATACAGGTTCAGTAGATTTGCTGTAATAAAAAAAGTTATACTAATAATGGTTCGGTTATTCTGATTATGTGCGGTTATCTTTTATTTAGTATTTTTTGTAGTATTTTGTTTAGTTATTTAGTAGTGTTTACAGACCTGTAATGGGTACATGGTCCAAGGAGGGAATCTCAGGGCCCTCTTTTCCAAAAGCATCTTAAAGCTAAGATGGCCTTACTTGTAGAGTAATTCGCCAACAATAAACTTAAAATGCCCATCAATTTTCTGAACATCTTACAGTTTCAATTCAGATTTGTATAACTTCACTAAGTAAAGTTGAGTTTAATACTCAAAAGGTCCTAATGCAAAAAAATAAATAAAAAAGTGTAGTTGGCAACACTATTAGGATGATAATGAAACAGGAAGAAATCTGTAATAAATATAAAAGCATGTTGCTGGAAGAATTTGGGTCAGGAACTGGGAAGAGGCCCCTTCATTACCTATTCACATCAAGGACAAAGCTCAAATTAATCACTTTATAAAACAAGTTACCACCCAACTGGAGTATGTACTCTAAAATCAGCCAAAAGCTGCTGAGTATGTGCTACTAAAGCATCACTGAAGAAACTAAAACATAATACATTTGAAAATGTTGATATGGCATAATGGAAAATATATTGTAACATGAAAAAAAACATTTAAAAGAAAAACAGGTTTAGCTCACGTTTCAAAAAAATGTTACCTAACAAGCTCCCATTTCATCAGCAATCCCTCCTGCCTAGAGGTTCCCTCCTAACTGAAGGTTTTAAAACTAGACACCTTCCCCATTCCCTTTAAATAATAGTTTTTCAATCAAATCCATCCCATCTGGACTAATCCAATGTATCACTTTATTAATGTTTTGGAAGAGGTGGCATCCAAGATGCACTATCCTCAATGATTTGGCATAAATAAATTATATATATATATATATATATATATATATATATATATATATATATATATATATATATATATATATATATATATATATATATATATATATATATAAAAAATACGACATCTAATAATGAACATATTGGTCAATCTTTAAATAAAAATGGCTTGTAAAAAATTGGAAGAAATAAATTGGAAAAATATTCTGGCTTTTATATACAGTATTCAAAACTTTACATACAATCTAGTTACCGATAACTCCTTAGTTGATAAAACAATGCAATTATTTTGTCAGTGTCAAATAACGATGGAATTTTGGCCCCGTTACTTACCACTTAATCCTTCAAGATATCTTTTACTATGACATGGTGAGTACAGGCCAAGAATTCTTCATTTAATACTTCAATCATTTTTATTTATGTATTACAGATGTCCATAGGTAAATTAACAATAAAAAAAAACAACATCCAGGGCTGTGAAAACGTCACTAAATTGAAGAACAAAGTCCTGCAGAAGTCGTTCTACCTTAAAAAGTGCCTTTGTGCATGGCACCACACCCTCAGCTTGGAAATATTACATGTTTGATAATGGAAGACTGTCACTGTATCCACATACTGTAACACTATCCTCCTTCCAATAATTCACCTTGCTTTAAAGCAGGAACATTTGTGGCGCGAACCCTTGTGTTGGCTTCGGGTCACATTGACCCGTTTTAAATTTTTGTTTTATCTCAGAAAATATGGGACGTAGAAGTAAGCGCTGAACATGTGTAGAAGAAAAAAATTTAAAATTTAAAACGTTGGAAAAAGCAAAAACAAACTGTGAAAAAAAAGGTGTCAACATCGAAAAAAGTGTTTTTTTCAAGGTTGACAGGAAGACAACAAGGGTTAAAAAGTTTCTCAATTCCTCGTCTAAAAGTTTGACCACAATCATTCTGTGTATATTGCAATTTCACTTCTACAAAAACCAGACAAGAGGATTTTTGGACCACTACATCTTTAGCAAAGCCACAAAGAAAGAAACACACTCAAATATTAAGCACAGCATTAGTGAAGGTTCCATCTGTTGGTATCAAATGTGTCAAAATGTAGCTAGTTGTTGTTGCTTTATACGGTCTCTCACTTGTACTGCTAAACTAGAAGAAAGTCAGTTTCAATTCAGTTTTCAAAGACATTCCATTTAAAGTGAATATCTGCCCCCACTTCCCCATTCTATACTGCATTATGTTCATAGTTCATCCATAAGGATGTGATTCTGTGTACACAGGACTTTCAAGAGAAAAGAGGTTATTAAAACCAGAACCACAGAAATAAGGATGAGTTACTTCATATTTTAATTGTGTGCTTACGACAGACACACAATTACGTTGAACCAGGTTAAGCACATTTCTTAAGTTGATGTAAAATGAATTTTTACTGTGCCCAATTATCCTATCATGAACATTTGCTGCTAGTTGCAGACAGACCGACAAAACATATTTATTCAACTAACCTGGTACTCCTGCCTGCATCCACGGTGAGATGTCTGTCCCTTCTCCATGTGCCTCCAGTTTGGTCGTATTAATGGAAACCAACAGTTTGACCACTTCTGCCATCACCTGTTGATACGGACACAGCTTAGTGCTTTTCAGCTCATCGCACAGTCTGTTATACACCAGTGTCTTTTAAACATGGGGTGGAATTTCAACATGCATCGTCTTATTTTTCACATTACATGGCCTCTCGGATTAGATGCAGGAAAAAACAGCTCATTCACTGGACTGACACCTTGCAGAATCTGTGCTTTGCAGAATTCAAGCCCGATTAAATACTAGGGGTGTCACAATTTCAATTCTAAATTGAATTGAAACGAATTGAGGTTTTAATTATCGAAATTAAAAGGCAGGATCAGTGATTAACATAAATTATTTAAAAGGAACACGCTTATTGGGACTTTAGCTTATTCACCGTATCCCCCAGAGTTAGACAGGTCCATACATACCCTTCTCATCTCCATGCGTGTCGTAACTCTGTGCAACGCCCCCATCGCTATCCTCGCTTAGCACAGATCCTGGAGGTAACCGGCTCCATCTAGACTACTGCTCCCAATAAGTGACAAAATAACGCCAACATTTTCCTATTTACATGTTGCGATTTGTATAGTCACAGCATGTACAAATAACAAGGTCACAGTCATCTTTTAACTGTATATAAACTGGGAACTATATTCTCAGAGGGCGAAGCACTGCTACTTGGGCGGAGTGATTAGCTTAACACTTGAAAAGCACCAATGTTACTCTCTGCTCCTCACCACGGGGCTGCGAGCAAATCACTCCGCCCAAGTAGCAGTAGCAATGTTGCCGTTATTTTGTCACTTATTGGGAGCAGTAAGCTAGATGGAGCCGGTTACCTCCAGGATCTGGGCTAAGCTAGGCTAGCGGTGGATGCGTCGGACAGAGTTATGACACGCACGGAGATGAGAAGGGTATGTATGGACTTATCCAACTCTGCGGGTTACGGTGAATAAGACAAAGTCCTTAATAAGTCGGCGTGACCATGTTGTGTGGTACATTCCAGAAAAATATGGCTATTATTATAGCACACTTGATACCATGTAGTCGTTTTTTTGTTTTTTTTAAGCATTACAAAATTTAAATGACAGTTGTCAGGGCATAAAACAAATTATCTGTTGATTATTTACAAATCAAGAGTTGATAGTCTGGCATAGCATGGCATTAAAAAAAAACTGAATCGTGACCTTTAAAGTGGCTATACTGTAAGTAACTTTAAGTTTGTGTTGATTCTAATGGCCGCTGTGGACAAAAGCGGTAGTGTTTTTAACCATACCTGCTGTCATAAATATCTTTTCCTTATGGTGCTGTATTACCTACTGTATTACTGAGTTAATGTTACCGGGAGGTCATATAGTCTCGATGAAGGTTTTGCTCAAGACAGAAAATTATTCCTTTACAATAAGAAAATGCGTTACAGATGCATCGCTGCATTTGCATATGGTAACTTAGCCTACTTTGGATGTATCATGAGCTAAACCGGGGGTCACTGTCATGGTTTCTTTACACAAGTAACGTTACAGGGGGACAATGAGAAAATAGTAAGATAACACAAACACGGACTGAAAAGAAATAAATACTGGGCACTAAATGGAATGGGGACTTAATTTCATGTAGGCTACCGACATCCAACCACGTCTCGCATTGTATAATATTAGACTATAATTAGTCTTGTTTGCTGTTACAGTCATTTTATGATCATCAGATGGAAAATTAAACTGTTTAAGAAATATTTATAAAAAAAAAATCGTGGATTTGGAGAATCGTTACTTTTTAAAATACTGTTAATTTTGTGACACTGTTGTGTTTTCAATCCTACCTTTCGTGCTGCATCACTGCCAGTAAACTGCAGAGCCACCGGGGTAAATGTCCCCAAGTCCGACTCCATAACCAGGTCAAAGTTGGACATGTTCACCTGGGTGGGGAGAGGAAGGAGACAGCAGATAGAAGAGGTTAAAGAACAGAGAGCTCAAGAGAGAGCATGGACACATACAAAAACAATCCAAGGTGTGTTTGAATGATTAAACCCAATACAAGCTTCAGTCAATATGACTCCACCAATCACTGGGAGTTGCTGATAAAGCTGCCTTATCTAATGGAGGCAGTTTAAATTCTAATTATATATCAAATGTTAAGAACTAGACAGTCCACTGGGGAGTGGGGAAGTACACTGGTGAAAGTATTTAGTTTGGTACGAAACATCAAATATACAAAACTTGTACCTCTGTTTTTAATAGTGTAGTTTATTATGGGTCAAGGCTTGTAGGTAAGCAACCAAAGTCACAAAAAAAAGAAACTAAGATATTGCTGTATAGATCCTTCTAACTAATCAATTCACTGGAGTACATTTCTACACTCCTATACGTTCACAGTGTGGTCTGACCCTTCCTGATTCTTACTAGCAGGAACAATATGCTTTACTGCTTTTACAGTGCGTTTCTTATTAGGTACTACTGCAGTAAAAGTAGACAGTACCTTATGTAGATTATAGTACTGCTGCGCTCCTACCCCACCCTGCTCCTCAGCTGTCCACAGCACTGTTCGCAAGGTTCTCCTTGGACGCAAACCTGGAAGATATAGACTCAAATGAACACACAAGCAACAAATATATAAGGAATTATAGATATTACAGCTCCAAATGCCTGATAAAAATGCGCAACTTTTCTTTAGAACTTGTAATACACTCTAAAGTTTACTGTATTTCTGACTAAAAAAACCTTTTCATAACTGGACCTTGTGCTCTTGGCTGGATGAAACTGTCCCACTATAGGTTTATTCAGTTGCATTCTTTTGTCCATAACAATACTGTACTGCATATCCGAGCCAGTTTCCTAATTATGCGTGTTCTTGTTCCTCTATAAACAGTTGAAAGAAATTACTGTTTATAGTCTGGGGAATTGTTTTGTAACTTGTCCCTAAGTTTAGAATGGGATACTCTGGCTTCCTCGTCAAGATATTCACTAACTGGCCGTTTAGTTTATTAAAGCATCAGTATGGAAAATGTTTTCCTCCCTCGTTCGTGGAGCTTTACTATATTTTACTGCTGTACATTGTTCTACCAACTGTTAAACGTGAATTATACTAGACGCATCCAAGGTGGCGCGCGCCATCGTGACGTCAAAATGACGCAATATCCTGCCGGCGTGTCCGATTTTTTTTTTTTCAGTAGCGCACGACAAAGCGGAAACGGGAGGCCTGAACGAGTTCGCTGACAACCGGATGCCAGGACTCTCAGAGTGACTGCAAGTCTCTCTTGTAAACTTACTGGGTTAAGATGAGTTCTTTAATTCCGAATGAAAGGCTTGATCTGACGAAGTAGCTCATCGAATCAAATTGAAGCATTGACGGCAGCCAGTTCTGCCGTTGTTTACTTTCTTCTTCTTCTAGTCCGTAGAAAGAGCAACGTCTGTAGCCTTTGCTCATTAGCGCCACCTCTGTTCAGGAGAAGACTGCAACTAGTCTGTGACGGCGATCCCATGACGTCACATTTGCACGCGCCAGCTGGGCTGCGTCTAGTGTATAAGAGCCTTTAACAGTTGTACTGTAAAGTCAGTTAGTAAATCATTAACTTGACTTTGTTTTTGAGCTTGTGTAAACTTGCTGCCATCTGTATACTTTTTTCTACATCCAATTTTACAGTATGTAAATGTTTAATTCTGTGAAAGTTCATCTGTGAAGCATCATGAACTGTATATGTGTGTGTCTATACGGTATGTCTGTGTCTATATTACCCAAGTCCTTGATAAGTGACAGGGCCTCCCAGGAAATCATGGCTCCACCTCCGTCATCCATTGCGCCTTGGCCCACATCCCAACTGTCCAAATGGCCGCTCAGTAAGACAACCTAGCAGATTGGACAGATGAAGAGATATAAACGTGGAAATGAGAGACTGAGGTGGGAAACTATTGCTAGGTACGTATCCATGCAACCCGACCATTTGTCTGATCTAAATCAGATAACGCTCTCTGACCCACATCTTACACACACACAAATTGCTTTTTATCAGTAAGGACAAAGACTTACAAAAACAGAAAAACAGACAACATTTTCCGAAAAGTTCAGAGTAACATCCCCATTTCCAAGAATTTGAAGGGGAGGGATTCCGGTCAGCAGGATGATCCTGACCTGAGGTTCCAGGTTACGAAACATTTTCTGACCTGAGCCAGCCCAGTCTGGACAATAACTCTGAGGCCACACTACCATTAAAACCAGAGTGTTTCTCCTGTATGTTAATAGTGTGTACTCTACACGCCTAAATGCTTTTAGCATGACATAGGAATACCGTACATCAGCTGGGAATATAAAAACATACATACACATTTAGTAAAGACAGAGACACACAGACATGGTGCTGTGTGCAAATTCTATGAATCAGTGGTTTTAGAATTAAAACTTTTAGAATTAATAATTCTAAGGGTTAATCCCAGGCTAAAGCATGCATCAGGGTTTTTACAATCCAGTCTTTGGGTCTTTCCGGAATTTGCTCACTAGGCATGTAATAATTCAGCCCACCTGCAGTGTTGAAATAACAGATCATCCATATGTATTCAAACTCAACATGGATCATTTTGTTGTACTGTAATTCATACATTGGTTAACCTCAGAAAGATCCTTCTGCTCCTGTTGTTACACTTTCCCCCTTTCTACTGAGGGGTACAGCTACCCGACTATTGCCGACTAGTCGTCTTAAGGCTGATTTATGGTGGTGCGGAGGCTCCACGCAGAGCTTTTGCCGTAGCCTACGTAAGTGACCGGAAGTTTATACTTGTGCGTTGGTGTGTGCGTCGATCTCTTCTACGAGAATAGTAGGGCCGGCATGTGTGTGGCGTGTGTGTTAGAGCGAGTGAGCGAGTGACTGGGATTCGCTCCGGAGCAAGGACTCTAGAGAGGAAATCTGTAGCAGGAAAAGTTAACCATCTCGTTGATTTCATGTTGTTTATGTAGAAGGAGAACCAGGAAATGAGTCGGGGGAAATGCAACGCTACCAAGCCACGGCCGAGCGACGTGCAGTGTATTTTTTGAGAGGTGCACGTCAGGCTACGGCATAGGGTCTCCACATACCTACGTACATAGCCACGGCATCGATTTATAGCTCGCTGGTTTTTACAATGTGTTGACAGTAGAGACAACTAAATATGTTGTAGTTAACAAGTTTAAATGAAGAGAGATCAACAAAGTATGAAAAAGATGTTTAGATGTGGTTCAGTGACCTGTAGTTTAGATAAGAATAAAAAAATGGCAACATGATTTGTGTTTTTAGCCGTAACCATCAACAGAAAGCCTACACATCAGGACATTGATTTAAAAAGGCAAGTTAAGTGGGTGGAATAAAAAACAAAACCGGCAACTCATCACTCTCAGATGACTGTGACTGGCTTTGAAAGGCTAAACCGTTGAAATGACTCACTATACCCATTTTTCTATGAATGTGGGCAAACCCACTCCAACCACGACTGCTGCTACTGCCAGCTGCAGCACAAAGTCACAGAGCCAGAAATGATGTCAACCATGCCATGTGTTTCATTTCCCTTTTCTATGAGTGACCAAACAATGGGTCCCAGATCAGAATAGTAACAGCTTACATCAGCGAAGTTCCTTAAATCCATAGCTACTGAATTGTTGTTCAGTTAGCACAACTTTTCCCCCACAAATTAAACCAGAGGGACTGCTGCTGAGAACAGAGTTCACTTGAATTACATGCATTGGTAATTGCTGAAATATATTGGACATAATAATACTATACAAACTAAGTTTGGTCATCTTAGACTGTGATGTATTTGAAAGCTCAAGAAGCTGAGAGGAAGTGAAGACGTGAACACACACACACACACACACACACACACACACACACACACACACACACACACACACACACACACACACACACACACACACACACACACACACACACACACACACACACACACACACACACACACACACACACACACACACACACACACACACACACCTTCATCTGCCAACAAAACATATCTTGTCAGATATTACAAACTGTACATACGCCTCTGTCTCAAATGCAAAATGCACACTTTCCTAACAATAACTTGACTCGTGCTCCAGGCAACCGCCACCTATATACAGTACACACATCATGATTCACAGAGGACAGTGTGGAAATTCCACACAGATTTCAGGCATGCGATACATACAAGCAAATGGAAAAGGTTAATTCAGTTTGGTCAAGTCTGACGAGAAGCTTCTCCCCCGTTTTCTTGCAATGCAGTTTGGTTCACACAGGTTTTACCACTCATCTTCACAAATCAGTGAAGCTGCAATTTACATACCCTGCTATTTATGGAAAATGTTGATTCTGCTTCTCTTCCACTTTTATTTCAGACAGACCAACAGCTTTGAGTAGACAGTAAGATACCTCAAGACAGTGTCTTCCAAGGATTCCAAGTTAAATCTGGCCCACTAGTTCCAACTGTAACAGTGGGCAACATGTGCCTTGGTGCTGAGCATGCCACATCTGGTATCCTAAGCCCACTGTGCCGTTTCAGCCCTGTACACTGACGACAGAAGCATTTTTCATCATACTGCCTCCTCTGCAAACAGAGAAGCATGCATTTGGAGATTTGTGCAGCAGCACCTTGTCCGTTTATCAGGTTCTACCTGCTAGACGTGTCTTGGTCCTTACCCACATATAGTGCTAAGGATCTGTGTGTGACAACGTGTGACACTGCAATGCATAGCTGCAAGCTGGGTCAGGTAATGTGTTTGCTCTGCACAATGATAGGCTTCTGACTTAGAGCAGGGCATATTTTGCCAACTTATTCTATGGTTGGCAAGTCTAATAGTTAAAGTGGTAACTATACGTTGTACTTGGGTGTCTGTCTATGGTGCACATAACCTTTCATACAATGCATGCTGGAAATGGATAATTTTATCCTATTTTCAGGTAAATCACCCTGTTAAGCAACACTGTGGATCCCCATTGACTCAAGTTCCCTACACAGCATACTAGTTTTACTTTACAAAACACTATACAAAGAATGACTGCAGGTTTTAATAGTCATTCTGCATGTTTACATTCATGCGTGTTCACAAACCACATCTCTGCTGGTATAATCAAAGGATAGGTTAATATCATCAGGCCTGTAATTTAAGTTAATTGTTTAGACTCGCCAATAGAAAAAAATGCTGTGATCTGTAAAAAAATGCAGGAACGTCTGGCTTGTTGTAAATTCATATACCTAAATTTCCCAATATCAGAGTTTGGGGATTCATGAAACTAGGAAGCCAAGGCGGGGACATTTGAGAATTTCCAAGATCCTAGAAATAAAAAAAATAAATAAATAAATTTCAAAACACAATTAACAGATGTTTAACAAAATGCTTTCTTTCCAATGAAACATAATTTATACTGACCGACTGAAAGTTCAATTTCCAACTAAGCCTCACTACTTCAATGGAAAGACCCCACCCACAAAACAAAAGCTGACTAAACAGCTCTGGGAATATCTGGAGTCGGCAAAAAAAAAAAAAGAGGTTACACCATTCTCTCCTCGCCCCACCAAACCGAGGAAAAGAGAGACTAATTAAGAGAGAGACAAGAACATAATAGAGTCCTTGCGACATCTGTTTCTCATACAATTAATTTAAAAGGCCCACCAAAATAGTTTAAATAAGTCAGACAGGCAGGTGTCTGTGATGGGAGTGTACGGTCTACCTGCTCAGGGTGTTGCCAGCCTGTTATTTCAACCACTGTGTTGAAGGAGTCAGCGTCCGGCAGAGTCTTGGCTCCCATTGTGAGTCTGACCACGATCTTCTGCCCTCTCTGTGCCATACGCCACATCAGCTCAGCATCCTCCACAGTAATACAGGCTGAAGGGATGCGCTTCACTCCAGCTTGGTAGTCCTGCCAACCTGTGTGGGGACTAGAGAGGGAGAGACGTGACAGAGACATATTGGATGGATGGATGGATGGATGGATGGATGGATGGACGGTTACCTGTTAATAGAAAAAGGAGTAATAGATCGAATGAGTGTGGCCAGAGCTCCTTCTTTGGCTGCCTCAGAGGCGCCATAAGCACGGTAAGCCACCGTCTCCCCATAGCTGACAAATGGTTGGTTAAAGACCACAATCCTCCCCATGGCCTCACTGGCTCTACGCTTCAGTTCCTCAAAAGACTGAACCACCAACACCTCTGCCTCGATACCTGGAGAGATAAAAGAGAGACGTGGAGGAGTAAACAGGAGGTGGATGACAGATGACAGCCATTAAAAGACTTTTATATAGTATGGTCTTTACCCTCAGGTGGTGTCCCTACACTGCTACCCAGTCCCAGTATAGCCAGACTTTTGGCCCTCGGCGCAATCATTTCTGCACTCTCCTTCCCTCTTACCCAATGTGGGATTTTGACTGGCTCTGGAGAAGAAAAGGGTAAAGGGACACAAACTACTGTTACACTCCGCAGACGGCAATACATTGCTGAAAGAGATTCCTTAGTTTGTGAAACATTTATCCTCATTGCACACTTCTCACAGCCTGCATCCAAGGGAGACAGACAACAAGGCATACTCACCTAAATGTACATCCAGCCCATCCTGTGTCATAGCATTGTACATGTATTTGATAGCCATCTCCAGGTTGTGTGAGCCACTAACACGGTTCCCTATGGTGTCTGTGAAGTCAGCCAGCCGTCTGTGAGAGCGGTTCTGGGCAGCTCCAAACACAGCCAGGTCAATAATCTGTTTGGCCACATCAGCATAGCCTGCTACCTCTGAAGCTATGTCTGAGACTGGGTTCACACAGAAAAAAAATCAAATACAGTCTCTTTGTCACTTGATTAGATACAGTAAGTGAGGAGGTAAATATACAGTCATGCCACTATGTTATATCATTTTATTTGCACATAATCCAAGGCTTGTACAAATGCATTTCCCAATAAAACGTATACACAATAGATCAAGGAAGTAATATTAACTCACAGTGACTACCTTACACAGTACTGAGCATAATGATCGAGTCTGCACATTATATCAATCTGCAATAAATGGACTGGTACGTGGGTGTTGTCTAATATATCCCAAATGAGAGAAGTGAAAATCACAGGATAGGGATTAAGCCCATTCACACTTAGTTCACCCACACAGGTGTTTACACTTATGTTGCCTGATTAGACCTGTGGGTGTGCTTGATTGACAGCTCGCTCACTCTCCCGCTAGCTTTGAAGCACCAGTTAGGGCTGGACAGTTTATATTGTTATTAGTAGTTAAGAGTTTGGTGACATCACGTCAATCCTAGCAAAGCTCAACCACATGTCAACCTGACTATAGGTCTAATTAGCAAAAATAACACTTGTGTGGGTGTGCATGGCCTTTAAGAAAATCAACCAGTTTGACTGTATTAAAAATAAATTGATGTCAACCCTGATTTCCATACATATACAGTGCATACATATAACTTTTACTACATGTCTGAAGACATGAGGGTTTGGGATTACCTTCCCTCGCGGTGTGATTAGATACAGCCCTGGCTGCAGCCATTGACCTCATGAACCCAGCAGAGTGAGGGTGACAGTCACACAGAGATGATAGCATGAAGAGAAACATGAATAGGGAGAAGAGGAAGGGCGGTCCACCTTCCTGAGCCATCTGCAGAGAGAAAAACATGCATGTGATTAATAGCTGCTTAATTCATCTCCAACAGGGAAATTCCCTGTAATAGTGCAGTGCACTAGAATTTCCCAATTCCCCTGTTAGTGACACTGATCCAAAAAGCTCATACTGACATCAACGGATACTAACGTACTAACGTTACAGTATCACTAATCTGCTTTGGGGTTGATCAATCAAATTATACTTTTCAAAGTAGATAAAAAAAACTACGTTAGATTAGTTAACGTTAAACAAATTCATACCAACCCAAGGCACCAAAAATGTAACGTTAATGCTGTATTAGTCTCGCTTTGCCAGACCCTCCTCTGTAAACCCAGAGAGTTGGCTTCGAATTATGATTTAATACTGTAACGTTACCTTATTTATTTTTTTGGCACTGACTAATAAAGTTAATGACATGTTTGTGGCACTGACTAATAACGTTAATGACATGCTTGTGGCACTGAGAGCAGAATAGCTAATGTTAATATTAGCTACATTACTTTCAGTCGACGCCTGACAACGTTAGTTGTACACCACCAAGATGAAAGTTGAGCCGTATTAACAAAGTCAAATTCACCGGGCTTTACTTTTATCAACAACCAAACGTCAAGATAGACAGAATCAGACGAACTGAGGATGGAGAGAAACGTTACGTCAGTAACAATACTCATACAACTTCAAATCTCCATAAAATATATTTAAAAAAAAAAAAAAAAAACGAACCCTTCAGGCCCAGACAGTCTTTGATATTGTTGATGTTATGTTACAATACTGTTTTTTAGAGTTTTGAGAGTACTCTCATAGAATACCCGGAATATAAACACCGTTTCCGTGCTCGTGATCAGCACAGGATCAGCAGCATGCAAACGACAACTTCCGGCCCGATTGTTTTCACAATAAAAGCCCCATCAATGTTTCTACAGTGCCTTGCGAAAGTATTCGGGCCCCTTGAACTTTTCGACCTTTTGCCACATTTCAGGCTTCAAACATAAAGATAAAAAACTGAAAAATTGCGCGTGCAAAATTATTCAGCCCCTTTACTTTCAGTGCAGCAAACTCTCTCCAGAAGTTCAGTGAGGATCTCTGAATGATCCAATGTTGACCTAAATGACTAATGATGAAAAATAGAATCCACCTGTGTGTAATCAAGTCTCCGTATAGATGCACCTGCTCTGTGATAGTCTCAGAGGTCCGTTTAAAGAGCAGAGAGCATCATGAAGAACAAGGAACACACCAGGCAGGTCCGAGATACTGTTGTGGAGAAGTTTAAAGCCTGATTTGGATACGTAAAGATTTCCCAAGCTTTAAACATCCCAAGGAGCACTGTGCAAGCGATAATATTGAAATGGAAGGAGTATCAGACCACTGCAAATCTACGAAGACCCGGCCGTCCCTCTAAACTTTCAGCTCATACAAGGAGAAGACTGATCAGAGATGCAGCCAAGAGGCCCATGATCACTCTGGATGAACTGCAGAGATCTACAGCTGAGGTGGGAGACTCTGTCCATAGGACAACAATCAGTCGTATACTGCACAAATCTGGCCTTTATGGAAGAGTGGCAAGAAGAAAGCCATTTCTTAAAGATATCCATAAAAAGTGTTGTTTAAAGTTTGCCACAAGCCACCTGGGAGACACACCAAACATGTGGAAGAAGGTGCTCTGGTCAGATGAAACCAAAATCGAACTTTTTGGCAACAATGCAAAACGTTATGTTTGGCGTTAAAGCAACACAGCTCATCACCCTGAACACACCATCCCCACTGTCAAACATGGTGGTGGCAGCACCATGGTTTGGGCCTGCTTTTCTTCAGCAGGGACAGGGAAGATGGTTAAAATTGATGGGAAGATGGATGGAGCCAAATACAGGACCATTCTGGAAGAAATCCTGATGGAGTCTGCAAAAGACCTGAGACTGGGACGGAGATTTGTCTTCCAACAAGACAATGATCCAAAACATAAAGCAAAATCTACAATGGAATGGTTCACAAATAAACATATCCAGGTGTTAGAATGGCCAAGTCAAAGTCCAGACCTGAATCCAATCGAGAATCTGTGGAAAGAACTGAAAACTGCTGTTCACAAACGCTCTCCATCCAACCTCACTGAGCTCCAGCTGTTTTGCAAGGAGGAATGGGCAAAAATTTCAGTCTCTCGATGTGCAAAACTGATAGAGACATACCCCAAGAGACTTACAGCTGTAATCGCAGCAAAAGGTGGCGCTACAAAGTATTAACTTAAGGGGGCTGAATCATTTTGCACGCCCAATTTTTCAGTTTTTCAATTTTTCAAGTTTTAACAGTTTGAAATGTACAATACATTTCATTCCACTTCATGATTGTGTCCCACTTGTTGATTCTTCACAAAAAATTACAGTTTTATATCTTTGTTTGAAGCCTGAAATGTGGCAAAAGGTCAAAGTTCAAGGGGGCCGAATACTTTCGCAAGGCACTGTATGTTAGCAGTAAAAAAATAACACTGCACACGAACTAATGTATCGATGAAAAGAAATATGCAACACATGCAAATCAATCTATTCAACGATTCAAAGGTGTAGCTACAAATATTGAACACTGAAAAAGTTGTATATGGTAAAAAACATTTTTTTTTTTTTTTTTAAATTGTGCTTTGTTCTAAAATTGACATTTCTAAAGGGATATTATAGTACTCTAGTTAGTATTGTGTAGATATGTTATTACAGATAGAGTATAGTGTTGCTGCAGAGCCAGATACTTCACATTAACTAGAAACCAAATTATAAAGTGTTTGTTGGGGCACTTTAATGTGTTTTCTTCTGACATTTCCACATCTCCTTGTCAACAATTTTAGTTGCCAAAAATATGTCCAGTGAATGGTACGTATTGTATCAACACTGTGGAAAACCCAGCACTTCTCTGCCCACATCCCGATCTGTGGTTTTCTACCACTAATCTTCTGCGTTCCTCTGCAGTCATTGACATTCACTGTAAACATCCCACCCTGTGAAAAGGGTTAGATTAATGTTAACTTGTACTGTATTTACACATTTACACTCTACTACTACTCTAATATATTACTTTATTTGTGAACCTATCTAAAGATATTTAACTTCAGTTTACTTTCAGCCATTTGCTTTTTACATGCCATTCAGTATTTGTCTTTTACCAGCCTCTGTTTAGTCTATTTGTTTTCTTCTCTGCATGCATCATCAGGTTTTGGAAAACATCTGACCATTTGGCTCCATTCACGTGCTGCCAGATTGGTTTAACACAGTGGTTTGAAAAAATAGTTTTGACCCCTACATTTGCAAGAGGATCTTTCCTGAGGCTGGGAGGAAATATTTTTCTGTGGAACAAAGCTGCAGCTTAGCTTTCAATGCTGGAACATTTAACACTAGATGTTGTGTATGTGTAAGAGATAGGAGGAGGGGGTGGAGGGAGGAAAGGGAAACCGGTCAATCAAAGCGCAGAAAGTAAGACAGGGAGGTGGTTAAACATTAGCACACATGCTGTTGAGCGAATACATCTGTCTTGTTGTGCTGTCTGTGGATGTGTGTGTATGAGAGTGAAGAAGTAATGTATTATATTCAGACCAATCCCTAAAGCCAAAGAAAAGAGACAGTTTTAGAAGTGCATTAAAGCCATCCTTTATGCAGTAGTGAACCTCATAAAAAATACACCATTTCAGCAACACAGTTCTCTTTTAGCCACCTTGTGTGCTTATGTCACGCTTGTAATCTGCAAGTTGATTTTTAATTGTGTAGGTGTTTATTTGTTCTAATCAAGGCTTCAGTCAATTAATATTAAACTAACAATTAAAATGAAAATGAAAGCTTCAATATATTTACAAGAACTTATTCTACTTTATTCATTTATTAAATGCCTTTATATGAAAATAAGTATTTAAAAAAAAGCTAGACAACCGATAAAGAAAATTAATTGAACCGAGGCTCATCAAATACATGGAAAACATAAATATTTAAAAACAAAAACTGAGCAGTAGGCACAAAGAGGCTTCGATCATGAGTAAATACTGTACAATCCCAATAAATCACTGACATAACTTGGATTATAGTCTAAGCAAGTATAAATTAATACATTTAAATTATAGTATCATCAACATACTGTATAAACTTACAAAGATTCTAGAAGATAACGGTTATTGTGTCATCACCTGTTGGATTGCTGGAAAGTGTTAACCCTCTATGAGTAGGGTTTATTATGTTTTTTCTGTTGGTATGGAGAACAGAAATGTCAGTTTTTCCTCGACCACACTGGAACAGAAATATTCCAGTTGAGGTTCTGTACAGCTCAAAAGGTCAAAGCAACTGTAAATGAATGTATACAATGTATTTTGTGAGGCACGGAGGATTCAAGTGCCCAACAAATTTTACGTTATCAACAGTAAGTCACAGTAGGTTAGTAGTGATAAAATCGTCTTGTTTATTCCAGCCATGGTGAATAGGTAGTATGCATTCAGTTACTCTAGAATTGCTTAAAATTAGTACGCATTTTAAATTATGGCAAAAGTATTTATATCATGTAAACACTAATAAGTAGACTTGACTAAAGGACAAAAAAATAAATGTAGCCTCACTCACCAACTTTCACTGATGTTACATTGTCTCATGAAGGGAATCAAACAATTAATAGACACAAAAACTGTTGCTACAAATTTTGCGACAGAGGCAACAAACAAAAATAGCTATTACAATCCTATAAGAATGCCTATACCAATTTAAGATATGTTAAGACATTAAACTCATGTCAACAAAGTCAAAGCAACAGAAATACAAAACAATATAATTTCAATTAGACTGTGTGGATAGCGGGGCAAGTCTACTCAGTTTAACCACTTAGCCCCACCTCTCTGTATGCATCGACCACTGATCATCAAATTTTGTTTTTAGACTCATAATAAGCAGTAGGTAGATGGTTAAAATTCATCAGACACTATACATAGGGGCAAATCCCTGATATTTTCACTTAAATATTTGTCTAACAGTACAATACAAGTAAGAATTATGTGCTGTGAAAAGGGAATATCTCTAAAATTCTCTACAAGGTCCAATGCTCCTTTGGTTGGCTGGTTGAGGTAAAACCTGACATGCCTACACTACCTAACATTGTAACTATTTAAAAATAATTTGTAAGACATGAATAAATTACTGATTTTTTTTATAATCCTGTCAGTTACATTGTCACTGTCCCTTTAAGTCCAAACCTGCTATGGTAGCTGTATGCAGTTGACAGTCAGAAAGGAATGTGTTTTGGCTGCTTCAGAAATCGTTGGTAACTTTTACGGTTTCTGAATTATAGTCATTAGCCTTGGCTTTACCTGAGGAATCCTGTTACACGTGCTTGCTGCACTCAGTCATCAAATAAAATAGTCCTTTAAATATGACTAATGCTAGATGCAAAGTTGAGGGCCAACATACGGCTACCACTGTATGAATACTATGAATAACTGAAATCTCTTAAAAAATGGCTTACGGAAATATAATCTCTAAACATCAAAACACATTGAAAAGGCTAGTAAAAATAATTTTCCAAAAGACAGATAAAGCACATTTATATTTGGTCAGTTCTACAAGTGTCAACAATCTGTAAGAAAGCAACGAAAATATGTACCTGCAGAGAAACATCATCTCTCATTCCAATACTGGACAGCATATGAAAAAACATATTCATTCCTCATAACAACAAAAACAAATCATCGATTCAGCGAAAAAAGCGTACAGAAAATGAAATGTAACGATGAGAAATGTTAAAAAGAGCAAATTTGACCTCAAATAATAGGAAAAGTGTTTACATTTCTGAAGGCCCTTTGTAATACTAATCCCATACGTGGTACCATTTCAATTAACAGCATTCAAAATGTGTTAAGGCAATTCATGTTTCTGTGAACTTCCTCAATGTTGTTAAGCTGAGCTGGGACAGTTCAGGCTGTAGCTCTGCTAAATGGGCCAATCAATTTCTCCGTAATGCAGAACCAAGTCCAACGAGGTGTGAAAGGACAGCAGAGGAGGAAGATGAGAAAAATAATAATGGCGAAAGCACTGAAGAAGAACAGAGGTGCTTGACTTCAAACTTCATCAAGAGGGATCATCTTCAGTTGTTTATAGATCCGTTCTTAGTCCTGATTGGGAGGAGACACACTCCATTTAAAGTCCCTATTGGTCAGTTCAGGCGTAGAACTCCTTGGTAGGCGCTTTGTGATAGGCTGTTGTGGAATCTTTGGTGTCTCCCAGGTTGTAGCTACCTTCGTCCTTCTTCTTCATACGGTAGGCGATTAGGATGAGGAGGAAAACAGCACAGAGGAATCCAACCACTCCGCAAGCTATCACCGCTGGAGAGGGCATAAAAAAAAAAAAAACACTGAAATATTATTTTCTTGACAATATTTGGCAAAATGTAATAATCAAAAATCTAAAACTTAATATTCTAAAAGTGCTCCAACAGAAAATAACCTGCTTGCAAATTATGCTTTATCATCATCTGTTTAATCTTCAGATGTTAACCCTAACCCTGAATTCTACCTCATTAAACCAGACATGTGGGGACAATAAAGATGCTGTTAAGCCTAGTGGAAATCTGTCCTTACCTGCCAGCACTTCCGTCCTCTCCCACATGTTCTCAGAGGTCACCTCTGCCGGAGAGTCCATCTCATATATTCTGCTTCGGCCGTTGGTGGCCTTAAGATCATTTTCGGCCCCTGCGATCCAGACTTTGTCTTCGCTGTTTTTGGGTGTTGAGACATCCCACCTATCCAGACTGTTATCCTCGACGGTATCATTGATTACAGCGATGTCTATGCCAAATTTGGTTGCAGTAGTTTCCCTGGGAGGCTTGCTGGTGGAGCTCTGTGTGAACCAATCAGCTGTTGTGCCTGCCACCTGGAGAAATATAAGCAGTAGTTAAAGCTATAGTGCGTAGCTTCTGTCGGCCCCATGAGAAATTCTAAGTAATGACAACAAAATTGTTGCGCGTCCACATGATACCAGCCAAGCGCTAAAGCTTTAAATGTGTGATGCACTCGATAACAAAGTAGGGCTGAAAAGAATTTGAGGCATAAGGTCATCGTCTCTCATCTCACATCATAAATTGACAAAGCATGCAGTATAATGGATGTATTCTTGGGAAGGCTTTAGTTCATACAGATGTTGGAAATTAACAGTGGATGCAAGTCTGTTAATCATTTACAATGTCCAAAGACATTTCTTAACAGAATACAGAAGTACACCATTTGTAATATTTGTTTGAATCTTTTAAATAGTCTACAGTATACTTGTGGTTTATCTTGGGTCATAAAGAGTTTTCTTTGAGATAAGGATTTGTATCAAAGGAAAAAGCAATATTCTACCTCCTCATCACTGCTGTCCCCATTAGGTAATATGAATGGTGTAGTCTCGGTGTCCTTCACTTTGGTTGCTGCTGTGGTTGAAGGGTTGTGAGAAGAGTCTGCTGTTGGGACCGTTTCCTTGGAGACTGTGGTCTGAGAGAAGTTAGTGAATCTCCTGAGTATCTCCTCTTTATCTGCGAAAACTGAAATAGAGGAAACAGTCATCACACATTCTAACACCTTAGAGTGCCCTTTCTTTAAAACCTAGCAAACATTGTTTTTTTTGGGGTAAAAACAATGTCTGTACACATCACCTATAAACAGACTGCATGCATTAAGAGTGTCTGAACCTAATTTTGAATAACAGAGCTGTTGCAGTATCAAAATGTATCATCAATTTTAAGGATTAAGAGTTACTTTATGGGTTAAGGGTAGTCTACTACTTCATAAGATAAATTCATATTACTATAATCTAAATATCTAAAAAATTAATTATTATTGTTGTTATCACAAAGCTAAACAGGGCAGTTTTTCTCAGCTCAAAGACATTGACATTTTGTAGATAAATGGTTTGAATCGGATAATGATGCAATATTCAAAGTTGACATTGAGATGTTAATTAGCCAGTTCTTTTCACACCCGGTATTGGAATGCAATCTGCGAGTTTTATAACTTACTGGAATTCACCTAACCACATTTTTTATTGTGATCACGCAAAATGTTCCAACACATTACTCACTGTGGGCATAAAAGTGAGTCATTGATAATGAGGCAGAGAGCATCTGACATCTGTGCGCTTCCAATAAAATCTCACCTGGTACACTCCACATTACCTCAGGTCAAACATCTGGCACACAGTGAGTGAGTGCTTCTGTGTCTGAATACAATAAGCACTTGTGTCTACCGTACATATATGGCTCATTTGTCTGACATTTGCAAATGAGCGGATAGAGTAGATTAGAAAACTTTTTAACGGTCCCTGTTTCCCAAAATCACTTTAAGACTAACAGGATCTCAGTCCCACTTTAAGTCTAGATGCTTCGGAGTGAAGAAAAAACAATTTTGACTTTGTGTTTAAGTTCATTCAACAAAAATTCTCTCTCTCTCTCTCTCTCTCAACAATGACAGTGGTCTCCTTACCAAAGGCTCCAGATCCAGAGCCTGATCCGCCGTCATCACCATCTTCATCATCTATAGGGAGGTCACCTGACGTTCGGCCCTCTAGGTACATGTCATCTGTCGTGGAAAAGAGTGACTGGGAGGAGACAAAGAGCTGGAAAAGAGAAAAAAAAACAACTGACATTATGATTCACGCAAAAGAGAAATACTACCAAAGACAGAAAAGACGAGGAGAGACATAGATCTCCTTTATTCAAACTTGCAGAATTCCCTCCACTAATCGAAAACATGTGAACGTCTCTACAGTTTGGGAGTAAGACAATACCTTTCACAGCCAATGACCTATGCTGGCCAAATATGCCAGAGTGTTCACTGGTGTCTGTCAGTTTAACCATAGTGTGTATTGCATCCATACTGTAGCATGTACATTAGATGGAGGCAAGTTTTATTTTGTGGCAGTAATTTGTGATGCTTCACAGAGCAAGACAGAAAAGATCTAAGTGTATTTCAGAGGAGGAGGGAGAGATAGAGCAGCTTCAAAGGCAACACACAGAACAGAGAACTGGGCACACACATGGGGGAAAAAACAGTTTCATGTTGTGTAGGAAAACCTCCCACTAACCCAAACACTACACATAGGAGTCTGATGAAAACTAAAACCCTACTTGTCCCGTCATCTAAAGCTTAGTCTGACACTAGAAAGTAGACTCCAACCAAAACGATGAGGTACTGGAATTGATTAAGTTATTCATAAGTGAAATATGACTGAAGAATAAAACAAGCCACGATAACTTCAGAACAAAGATGTTAATATAACAAACGGCTTGGGAAGACTAGAAAAACACATTGTTCAAAGAAAGCAACCTGATAAGGAGTCTTAAATGCAAAAAAACGAGAAATGGCTAGGCAGATGTTCTCACACACACTTGTTTCACTGTCTTTGTGGGGACCCGTCATTGACATAATGCATTCCCTAGCCCCTTATCCTAACCATCACAACTAAATGCCTAACCTTAACCCTTACCTAATTCTAACCCTCAAACAGCCCTTTAACCTTGGGGGGGTCCAGCATTTTCACACACACACACACACACACACACACACACACACACACACACACACACACACACACACACACACACACACACACACACACACACACACACACACACACACACACACACACACACACACACACACACACACACACACACACACACACACACACACACACACACACACACACACACACACACACACACACACACACACGTCTGGTATGTATACTATGCTTCCACTAACACAGGTGCTGAGAGAGCGAGAAACGAGGGAGACTGGAGAAAGGGAAGGGAAGAAGAGAGACAGAACTGTAGGTTTCTCTTCAAACAGGTGCTGGTGACATACTGTAGGAGGAGGATCTTTTATTGCAATAAATATTCACACTTGAGGGATTACAAATGCTAGCCTTTCATTTGGCAGTATACCTAAGAAGTTAGAAGTGACATAAGAAGTGATACAGATCTAAAATGTGTGTATTTATTATTCACTAACTGCAGACCGATGCTCTTCACCTGATAATGCCAGACACTTCATTCTGCTTGGGAACATATTTTTGGTATCAATAAACTACAGTAGATCAAGGCTTAATAAAAACGTTTAAACTTGCTTCTCTTTGGGACTCCTGAGATATCATGTTTTTATTCGAGCTACCAGAGATGCAACAAGAGAAAAGCGTTATGGAGATGAAACCAGATTTTGTGTTCACATTGTGGCGAAACAGGCCAAACAGAAAATCATCCATTTTCACAAGACAGCAGAGTCTCACAATGCCAGGGCTGACTAGCAGAAGGGGCTCTCGCATTCTTGCTGGCTTCAAGCGGGGATTACAAAAGCAGATGCTGACACACACACACACACACACACACACACACACACACACACACACACACACACACACACACACACACACACACACACACACACACACACACACACACACACACACACACACACACACACACACACACACACACACACACACACACACACACACACACACACACACACACACACACACACTAGGGGTGTATGAGTGTGTTTTTAAGTGCATTATTAAATCTTGTAATCAACAAATCCATATTTTTTTAGTCTGCTGGATGGCTATTACAGTGAAATATTCCCCCAATGAGCAGGATGTCAATGATAATGAGAGAGCAGTCAGGTCAAGAGTGAGGTTGTGTAACAGCCAAAAGTACACAGCAGACGTGTCATCACCATCTAGATAGCAGCAGCACACAGCGCTGTGTTAGAGAGGGGGTATGTTTGACCACGGCGATGAGCCATTAAATGTTTGCAGTTCCACAGCTAGGAATCTCCACCTTCTATTTTTACATTCATGGATTATCATCATTACAATAATGTATTTGGTCTTTCTGTCATCTGTGTGTTTCAGAAGATGAAAATAATCATTGATAAAGAGCCAGTGCCACAGGCTTTCTCTTGCCTACTATGGTTGGGTGTGTGTAGCCCACGCAGTTAGATGCTTGCCTGGACTAGCCCAGTGGGACTCACCGTGAGTCACCCATCCAGAAAATGACAACTACCGGCTCACAAACTCAAAAGCCTGTTTCAACATTCATCTTTTAGATGGGAACAACGTCACTGACTGACTAACCAGTAATTCTACAGCCACACTCAGAGAAATAGATAGTTTGATCCTTCACGCCCAGCAATTTAGGACTGGAGTCTGTGTATTAGTGGCATGAAGTAATATGAAATCAAAGCATGCGTAGAGTAGAGTATGACTTACATTACATAATGGTAAAAGTAAGCAGTTCAAAAGTTGTTTTTCCAGTAGTCACATCCGTTTATAATACATGTTCTCAGAGTAAAACTTCTGGGGCCTTAGGTGGAGAGAAAAAATTACATTAAACTGTATTTATTCTCTCTCTGCCCACACAACTTTTTCAGTATCTAGCCAATGCTTACTGCTTTACCATCTCTGGCCACACATTTTGAGCAGGGCAGTCTCAGGTTTCAGCTCTTTCCCCTTCACTATATACAGTCCATAAATCATAAATGTCATGCATTTCTGGAGAGGTGGCAAAGTTCCCTGGCTCTCATTTGGGACTTTTATAGTGAATAAATCATGCAAAGAGGAAGGTTTTTGCACTTGTGACAATGCACAGAGCTCTGCTTTAGCCTGTCATTTCCAGGTGTTTTTCAGCTTTTACACACACACACACACACACACACACACACACACACACACACACACACACACACACACACACACACACACACACACACACACACACACACACACACACACACACACACACACACACACACACACACACACACACACTTTGGATTCAATTCAAAACATTAATCCCGGGGGGCAATTTGACTTGTCAGACAGGATTTCGTCATTCAGTTAAATATTCATTAGATTGTGATACAGAGTTTCATCTGGAAAAAAGGACATTTTAAAACCTGACAAGCCTTGTGTTGCTGGAAAATTCAGGCCAGGAGGTTTGGGTTTAAATGTCAAAGCTGGGGGTATAAAGGCTGAACAGAATTTGGCCCTGTGTGAACTTGACACCAACTGGACGTCTGAACTTTGCTTGAATACGCAGTCTGAATATCAGTAAACCCTGCATCAGTCCGTAGTAGCTCTATACTGTTGCTTCCTCGGAGATACCATTAGCTTATGCTTAAAAAACAGTAACGTCATGTTTATTTTCATGTTGACATATTTTAGCACAGACATATATAAAACGTCCAGGTGGTAAAGGATGTTTAAAAAGAATACTGAACAAGCTAACGTTAGAACGGTATAACGTCATATGTAACGTTACAGCAGAATGGAAAAAACACAATTAAAAACAAAGCAAATAATTAAACGTTACGTAGGCTGGCATTTTCTAAATGTAGCTAGCTATCTCAAAAGGCTTATTTGTGTTTTCTCGGGATAAAAGAAAGACAATTTCATCGAGCCGAATTACATTCAGGTTTTATACATAACGTTAGTTTTTCGGTATTTTAAATTAAGAGCTACTTACTTTTTCACTGATAAGCCCAGTCGCCAGTCCGACGAGGAACAACAACCGCAGACTCCTCATAACTTCCAAAAAGAGACGACAGTTGTAAGGAGAAATAAATATATAGTAAGAAAATAACTAAGTTATATATACTCAAAAGCTAAATTAAGTCGTTAAGCTAATTTCTCGTCACGTGTTCGGCTGATGTTTTCTGCTACTTCGGTAAATCTCAGCTCTTAGATGGAGGACTGGACGCGTTGTGGTGTGCAGTTCCGCTGGAAAAGTTGTTTGGACTGGCTCCATAGTTGTGCAGCGTGGCTCCGCGGTGACGTCAACACGTGGCGTAGCTGGGGGCGTTTCTGTACAATGAACACACACATTCACGCACGCGCAAACACACAGAAAACTAAGTTAAAAGTCCACTATCCAAATCTTATTTAGACCAGATTGTGGTAAACTCTCCTCGAATAATGAGTAGGATAATGAGTAAGTTTAACTCAGTTTGGTTGGTGTTTACTCTTTGTTGTACCTGTACCCTCAACAGTAGATAGCCTATGTACCTGCCTGTTACTGTAGGTTGTTGGACTGATGTAGGTTGTATGAAATAACATCAATCAACACTGCTCTGAAAATGATGGTGCTGGTTCTCTTTGTGCTGACTCTGTGTTAGGGAAACAAAAACTAACCAGGCTACACCACAAAGCGACAAGTACAGAAACTTCTAAAAAAAAAGATAATAAAGGTTCCTAAAACACTTAAAGGAAATTGGTAAATTAGTAACTTTTAATAGTCTACACTCTACATAAAGCTGTAAGCACTGGCTGCTTGTTAGGACATAGAAAAGTGCAGCAAGTTATAGCTCGGAGGAAGACAAAGCTTACACATGACAATGTTCTGTTTCATAGTATTTTTTTAAATACTTAGAATTCAATAAACATTTCAGTAACCCATACTCATTTATTTTACTCATTTTACACCTGAGATAAGGGACTGACCAGTGTGTGCTGCCACTGCAGTGTGTAGAGAAGTAACAACTAATAAAGTGAATTTTAAACTGTAGCTATGACTCTCTCTAGTCCAGAATGGTTATGACAGCGAAGTACAACACATTCACATTCACATTCATCACAGTCACACCTGACATGAAACTGAAATGTAAAAAAAAAAAAAAACTCTTTGAAAGTTTGTTTTCTTTGTACCAGAAGAATTTACCGTGAAGAAAGTTCCCTTTATATTTTGGCCGATAAAGTATTCCCAACTATGAGAGAAAATGCCACTTTGCTTTGCTTTCTTTGCCATCATCTACTAACATCATTGCTTTAAAGAGACTCTTCTCCCAGAAGTCCACATCCTGAAAGAAACATACTAAACCTTTCTAACATTTTACATTTTCAAAACATTGATGATCTGGAATTAGGAACCCATCACTGTTTTGGCTCTAATCATTTTGTCCAACTACTATAATGATTTGGTTTTACTTTACGTTTTCAGTGGATGTAATTGGGATTGTTTTTGACAATTAAAGACTTTAATGTCAAAACTGTAACTGTTGCCCAAGGTGCCTTGAAACATGTGAATACTTACGCTAGACATTTTACATTTGTACTTTTCAATTTGTAGTAACTACATTTTGACATTTAAGTCTTTTGTTGTTGTTGTTCAGGGCCAGAAAAGCCAAATTAGATCCACTGTGACTCAATGTGTTTAGAGAACGTGACAAATTCCAAGTATGCTGAATATTTTTTATTTTAGGCATACAATATAATACAGAAATACAACTGTCAAAAGGTAAAGGATATGGCCAGGTTTGTAAAAAAAAGTACACAGTACTATAAGGCAGTGCTTTCTAACATTTTGGGCTTGTGACCCCTAAAACTAAAGCCAGATCTACTAGTGATTCCTTGTCACCTGTTGCATAAGTCTATCAGCTTTGACCAGTTCAACTAAAGAGGTATAATCAACGATTGATTTGGCAACCTTTTGAGGGTATCCTGAAACCCAGGTTGGAAACCACTGCTGTAAGGCGTGAGCTGTCATGTGTATAATGTGGCAGTAACATGATTTATAATAAAGAAAAAAGAAAATGTATCATTCATTCATCGATAGTTTGCTTTGGGTTTAAATACCCCGAATGACAAAGCTTTTCTTTGGTAGGTCTTTACATGTTTTCATTGAGCTTTGATGCAAATAGGAAGGGGACAAAGTCAATAACAGCTTTACTCTTGAAAATTCCTCATGACGCTTTCATTTCTGGGCCAACATTATGAGACTTAGTTACAGTTACAAAGTGAGACACAATACAAAAATAAAATGGCAATTCTTTTTTTTTTTTAAAGACTGAAGAATATTTGATGAAATGCCTGAAAATGTGCCCCATGTGTGACTGTTTTTAACCAATTATGTTTACAATAGTCTGGCAGTGTGCTGTGACAGTGCTAGAGTATGGTCTGGCTACACTGCTGATCTACAGTATTTAGGGATAGGGATAAAAAAAGCTCTGACTTGTGCCGCTAAACCCTAGATGCAGTGACAGTGCCCTTGCAGATAGCAGAGATTGCGGAAGGAGAGGGACCCCTAGCTTGTGATATCAGGCTTTATCCCAGCAATGTACATCTGGTAAGCCAGACTATGTTGCCAATCACATCAGATATCCAATTAAGATCTGATATCATGTATGATGATGTCATAAATGTTTCTGGAAGTCTTTATTGTCTAACTGATGTTACACTGTTGCATGTTGTAACCACTCAGCTTAATAAAGGTAAATTCTTACTTACATACTGAGAATACAGTAAATAACACTGTGAACCTTAAAATAGACTTTACACGTTCATTTTGTTCACATCCATTTAAAAAATAAGATTCAAATCATTTTAACACACATTTTCAACTATTGAATGAGGGAACATACAAGTACATGTAAGGAGGTTATCATATTAGTTAGCTTTTTATCCATTTCATTTCCAATTGCTGCCACTCACCCAAGCAACCACACACTGCTCTAAAACCACTGACAGAGCAATACCCCCACGTGTTTTATCCACATACTGTACATGCAGATATGATATGATTAGGTGACATCTAATCAAGTATCTGAAATAACCCCGACACAGTACGAGAAATTTAATGATGGGGACACAGAAGCACACATAACACACTGCCGTCTACGGGCATTTGGATGCAGTCTTAACCTCTGCTGTATGCAGTGTAAAACAATGAGGTGTGTTACTAAATTAATATGTCCATATATGTTGTAGAGAATCCAGGAGGTCCAGGTTGGTAAAGCAATCACCTCTAAAGCTGCACAGTCTGTCGGAGGTTAGTGGCATTTTACAGAGCGGTGGTAGAACATCATCTGACTCCCGCCTTGATGTCTGATGCTTTCATATTTCTCTTCCAAACTTGAGGGATCTGTATCACAAACAGGAGGAATGACACGTAAGACTTAATCTTTAAACACTCTTTTATCTGGCATTATATATGTGTGTGTGTGTGTGTGTGTGTGTGTGTGTATTACTAGAGGGGGTACTGAAGGCTCTAGATGTCGTCCGAGAAATGACAGCAGTCTTCTCCATATCAGCCCGCTGCCCAAGAACATGAAGCCTGTTACCAGCCAGAAAATACGAGGGTCCTGGTAATAAACACAAGCAGTTTAAGTATATGCGGGTATAAACATACAAAAGGTGCAGTATGCACATGCAGACACATGGACCAAAATTAATGAATACACTCAAATGGCATTGCAAAAACACTGGAAGAAATGACAATCGCACACACAATCAGGTCTGCATGGACATGTCCACAAACAAAATGTACTGTAATGACTCAACTTACTTAAAATAAAACAAACTTTAAAAAATTAACTTTCATCAAAAAAAAAATGTAATTAAACCAATTAGACTTACGAGACTTATAGAGTTAAGACAAGCAAGAAAATGCTCATATTTGAGAACACCACTGTTAAACTCCATATGTGATATCATTCTTTTCTCACCTCTTCAAAGGACGATGTCAAATTCATTCCAAAGGCCACCCCTATCAGACCAAATAAGGAAAGGGAGAAGGAACCCATCGCCAGTTGCAGATTCAGGCGCATCATCACGTTACGATGGCTGGACAAAACAGACAGCACATGTTTCATGTTTCAGGGGGACTTGTCTACGTATATGTCTTTTTAGAAGCAGAAAGTGATTTTTTACAACAACTACACACAATGTAAGTTCCAATTGTATTAAAGCATGTTCAAAATAAATCCTGTAAACATTAAGAAAACATACAAAACATCACAAATGTCATGAATATTCATTTTGAACAGTCCAAAATAATATTCTACATAAAATTGTATTGGGTTAGTTGCTCCAGAGGCGTGCGACCTGATATATAGCAATTGTAAGTCGCTTTGGATAAAAGCGTCAGCTAAATGACATGTAATGTAATGTAATTCAATACAACTGAATGTTCAACCATGGTCCAATTCAAAATTCAGGAAATAATGAAGTTAGTCATAATGCTAAACACAAAATGGATTTTGAAAAGAGTGGGGGCCCCTGTCCCCAGTGGGAATTACGCCTCAGGCTTTATATATACTGTACACATACTGTATACCCTGAATGGGTGTGTGTGTGTGTGTGTGTGTGTGTGTGTATGTGTGTGTGTGTGGGGGTACCTGTCCAGATTGATAAAGATGACACTCTCGGAGTCATCTATCAGCCCTTTCAGCTCTCTGGTCTTGTTCCCCAGCTCCTCAGCCTGTATGGAGCAGCTCACAGTCAATGTATGAACACCCAACACAACCACTGTGTTTACATTTAGATGACATTAAACAAGCAAAACAAGAGGGGCGAGTGGACAGGTTCAACACTGCAATAAAGGTGCAAGTAAGAATAAATGTTAGCACTTTAGTTTCGTTTATTCAAAATATATAACATTTTACATAATATTAAGTTACATTAATTAATTGTTGAGCATTGGTTATCTTTTAATATTTTAATTATTTCATATTATTTAGGAAACGTGAAACATTTTTGTCTGTTTATACGTAGCATTACCTGCATCAAGTAATTCTCCAATAAAAGTTCCATCTCCTCAGCGTGGTCAATACCTAAACTGCTCTCCTCACTAGAAAGACAGACAGACAGATGAATGGTCATACAAATAAACATACCTACATACATACAAATAAATAATAATTACTGTTTCAAAAAAAGGCCTAGCAGTGGCAAGGTAAGCTCAGTTGGTAGAGCAGGCGCACATATATAGAGGTTTACTCCTCGACGCAGCGGCCGAAGGTTCGACTCCGACCTGCGGTCCTTTGCTGCATGTCATTCCCCCTCTCTCTCCCCTTTCATGTCTTCATATGTCCTGTGGAAATAAAAGCCTCAAAATGCCCCAAAAAATAATCTTAAAAAAAAGGCCTAGCAATTACCAGAACATTCACAATCAATATAATCATTTATATTTCGGAATTTCTCTACATATTTATAGTTTTTTTTTTTTAAAGTATTAAAATAAATAAATAATAAGTCGTGCTTTAATGTAAATTAATCATAAAAACGATAAATCAAGTCAAAGCACAAACTTGTCGTAAATAGCTCGTTTGAATACCCAATTAGAAAATATTAATCCAGCGGTGAACGACGTAACGTTACACGTTACAGAAATAAAACGGGGATAATTTGACGTGAATTTAGATACTAAAAAACGTCTTGCTAAAGCAAAGCGGTCCAAAAAAACGTAGCTACATGGCAAGCGGTGTAAGGCGAGTTACAGTCATGAAGATGGACGACAGAGAGAATGTTCAGTAGGTGGGTAAGTAAGTGGAAGCAGCTAAATAAGTTCCCTTGACAAAAAAGAGTTGTCGAACTTCTCAATAAAAATCCATGGTGACGATGATGCAATGATTATTAAAAAAAAAAAAAAAAATCTAAATTATTAAAATAGTTATTAATGTTTTTATTTTAGTTAATTTTGGTAAACCATACAAATTCATTCAGATTTAGGCATTATATAAGTTAACTTTTAAGTCAAACTATCTTTCCTCCTGTCAAGAAAGACTCATGAAGGTCGTGAAATTCGTTCGTACCAAAAAGAAAATTATAAATCCGTGATGCAAACCCGTAGTGTTATATCACTCGTATTTGCCACAAAGCGATCTGTCCACAAGTATTTCCAGCATGAGGGCCATTGTGTGTGCGTATCACGGCTATGTAGCTTGCACGTGACCATGTATTTGGCACCAGACCGCGTGGCCTAATGGATAAGGCGTCTGACTTCGAATCAGAAGATTGAGGGTTCGAGTCCCTTCGTGGTCGATTGTTTTGTTTTCCATTGTCTCTTTAGTTTCTCCTTACTTTAACCACAACGTTCTGTCTGGGGTCCTGGAGACATACTTAACATTCTTTTATCATCTTTATAATTACGTTTCATAGTTGCTTGAACAAAGTTGAGTCAGATATTTTCTTTATACAACTCACTGCATAAACATCTTTGGATTGATAAATACCTCCGCCCCCACCACCACCCCCACGATAACATTCAGCTTCAGAGGGTATACAAATTAAACTATCTAAGGAAAATAAGTAAATAAATAAACAAACATAAACATACAAATAGTGTAAAATAATCACATTTAAAGACAAAATAAATAAATAAATTTGTTTGAAAATTTAAAATGATAAATGATTAGGGGTCATGTTAAAACATATGAAGGATCAATCCAATGCTGCAATTCCACTCCTAGTTACATACATACATACATACATACCAAAGACTATGCTCAACCATAAGATTAACAGAGCCTAAAGCATCAATACCGCTCAGGAAAAGTTGGCATATCAATGTAAACTTGTCAGCTGACTCCCTAATAGTATACCTAATCTTCTCCAATAAATTAAATATTACATATCCCTTTTCCATTGTACAAATGTTGGGAGGTTAGAATCTTTCCATCTAATCAACATTTGTCATTTGGTCACCGGCGTGGCTAAACACAGAAGATTTAATTTATTAATGTAAGATTTTGTGTTACCACACCAAATAAAGCAAAGGAGGCTAATGGTTCTAAGGATGTATCAGTAGTTTGGGAAAGCATTTCAAATATGTATTGCCAAAAATTAGATAACTTAGGACAATCTCAAAACATGTGTATTAAAGTGGCTTGGTTCTGCCTGCAGCGGTCACAAATAGGATCTATGTTGGGTGTGAATTGGGCTAGTAACTTTAGTCCCGTGCAGTCAGTGGAAAATTTTATACTGCATAACAGCATGCTTCATGCATATCTAAGATGAGTATATACCCCCAATCATCTTTGACCAGATGGAGACTGAGATTTCCATACCCTCCCTCTGGCCTTTAATAAAGAGCCAATTACTGGGACTCTAAAGGATCTTTGAAGAGAACTGCTTTTAGCATTCATGTGAGTGCATGTGTAACTTACAACACTCTTGGGTCTGTCCACTTGGTCAGACAGAGTTCTTCAATGATCTCGTCCTCATCCAAAATCTTCAGCAAGGTATCTTTAAAGACTTTAATGTCCGTCTCCAACTCAGATAAGCTGTTAGAGGTACAAGAGGCAGGAGGGATACTGAGCGAGACAGGCAAAACAAAGTATATGAATGTTTACTGTAAATGCTTAGGTCTAACACTGCCGAACTGACTCCATAGCTCTTATTTCTAAGGATGAAAAATAGTGTTAAAGAACAGCTGAACGGGGTTGGAGAAGTACTGTACGTAGGGCCAATGACTGTGATTTCAATATTAAACTGTAGGGAATTTTTGAGAGAAGAGAAAAGTAGTGACAGCTGTGCCCAAAAAAAATTATGACCAAGAAGATAACATGCGTGAAGCAAACAATAATAGTGTAAGACCTGTGGCATGCCATATGTGATTAATGAAGCATAATTAAAGTAATCATCAAAGGTGAGGGACTATTTTGATTGACTGATGAAAACCAGTTCAGCCCCAGAGATGCTGACCCATTTTCTC